>VMDO01003994.1:0-132841 GCA_007922755.1 Pedetes capensis | reverse complement strand
CCTGGAGAAGGACATCATGTTTGGAAGAGTGGCAGGTCAACGGAAAAGAGGAAAACCCTCCACCAGATGGATTAACACAGTGTCTGCAACAATGGGCTTAAACATAAATAAGATGGTTTGCCTGGCACAGAATCGGCAAGTGTTTCGATCTGCTGTACATAGGGTCACTATGAGTCGGACTCGACTCGACGGCACCTAAGAACAACAACAACAATTCTTTGCTACATGCTGTGCTAATTTCCTCTACTATTCTCTAGGATAATCATGTTCTCATTACACTTATGGACTCAGGACTCCATAGAAAAATAAATACTTGCCACAGCAAATTTGTTGTTGTTCCTGTTGTTAGATGCCATCAAGTCGTGTCTGACTCATAGCTTCCCTTACAGGGTTTTCAATGTCTGATTGTTTCAGGATTGCCATGTCCTTCTCTCATTTTTGCAGTTCTGGGAATCAAACCCCAGACATCAGAGACTACAGAGTGGCACTCTACCACCTGAGCTAAATCTCAGCCCTGCAGCAAATTTAGAAGGCCCCAAATCACAGGCAAGTTCTCCTTCCATCTGCCTTGCTTCCAGTGCAGCCTGGCTGAGTGAATTGCAGCAGCATCTCCCCAGTTGCTCGGCTTGGAAACCAAGGCATCTTCTAGGGCACACTTCCCTGCCTCATTGCCTATATCCAATACATCAGGAAGTCTAATGGATTTTGCCTTCCAAATATCTCTCAGGTCTATCTGCTTTTCTCCATATTTATTATTAACACTCTAGTCCAAGAATTAATTATTTTCCACTTGGTTCTTGCAATAGCTTCCTAATTGACTTTCTTTTTCCAATTGCTTTTCTAATAATCCATTCTTTTCACAGAAACCTGAATAATCATTACAGAATGCAGAACTGATTATGCCCTGCCCTACCTCCTTGCTTGACTATTTCAGTTATTGTCCATTGTTCTTAGCATAACACTAAGGTCTTAAATTCCATCCACCAGATTCTACACCATCTTACCTTGCTTTTCTTTCTATTTGCATTCTCAGCTGGTAGAGCACCACTCTGCAGTCTCTGAAGTCCCGAGTTTGATTCCCAGCAATGCAAAAATGGGAGAAAGATGTGACAATCCACTCCCAAGGCAATCTGGAAACAGTCAGCCATTGGAAACCCTATGAGGGTTACTATGAGTTGGATACAACTGGACAGCATGTAACAACAACATTTCCACTCTGCTCACTATGTACTGTCCATCCTGTCCTTACGCCATGGTTCTAAATACTGCAGACCTCTTCCCAGCTGCACCTGTGTGCACTCTCACAGTCCTCTTCCCTTGTTGCCCTTTGGTTGGTCAGTTTCTCATTCTTTAGGCTTAATCCAAGCATGTTTTAAAAATGGTTCTTGATCCCACTGAATAGGCTGATGTGAACCATCATGGAATGTGTGGCTTCCCTCTTATGGAATTTATAGCAATTTCAACCAAGAAATGGTGAAGTTAACCCTGTCTTTCCTGTTAAAATGTCAGCTCTTTGAAGAGCATCCTCTATACCTACCTTATGACTGTTTTTCCAGAATTTAGTACAGGAGTGCACATAGAAAGCCCTTGGTAAATAGTGCTGAAGTAATGCATGTGGCATTTGAATTGTGGACTTTGTGGGATTAGATCCTGGCTTTGAACCTAACCTAATTACAAAAAGGTTCTTGCCAAAGCTGTTCAAGCCTGCTGAAGGACCAAGGAGAAGTAAAGGACTGGAAGTTTCCTAAGATCACAAAGTTCTGCCTACATGCAGGAGCTGGGCAGCAGCTTCCTGTGGGACCAGTCTCAGTCCTGATCTATGGAGGTGTGCATTCTGCCACTTACCATCCAGCTCCACTACTGGTTTAGATTCTCATTGTTCGTGTTCACTTTTGATATTTTATTTCTCTCAACTTTTGAGGTCATAGCAGAACATCTTCTTGCAGGAGCATCTGTGTCCTTTGGAGTTGCTAAGAGAAGTAATAAGACCAGGCTGCTAAAGAGCAGGTTAAATTCATTCATTCATTCATTCAATCAATCATTCATTCATTCAGTGTTGTTAGAGCCCCTACTGTGTACCAGCCACTGATATAGCGTGAAATATACAACAAGGGGAAAATAAAAAAGAACCATCTGCACTATCCTTGTGGATCTCAAATGTTACCATAAGAAACACAATAAAGAATAACAATCAAATATATACCAACATTCAGTGATGATAAATATTGGAGAAAAATAGTTTAAGGTAAGGTAGTTGTAGATGAAAATGGAGCTGGATCATTTTAGATGAGTCAACACAGAAGGCCTCTTGGAGTAGGTAACATGTAAGCAAATACCTAAGGAAGGAAGCAATATGAACACAGAAGGAAGGTTTTAAGAAAATAAATTAAGTGACATAGGAAGGAGTTTGGTCCATGCATTAGTTTGGAGAGGCTAAATACTTTAACAGGCAGGGATTTAGCTCAGTTGGTAGAGCACCACTCTGCAGTCTCTGAGGTCCCAAGTTTGACTTCCAGCACCACAAAAATGGGAGAAGGATGTGGCAATCTACTCCTGAGGGAATCCCAAAACAATCAGCCATTGAAAACCTTATGAGGGTCGCTATGAGTCGCACATGACTTGACAGCACCTAACAACAACAACAACAAATGCTTTAACAGGTACTACTCATCCCATTGAAACTCAGTGATTTAATACACAGACGTTTACCTCTTGATCCTGGCAAAAGCTAGTGCAGTTCAGGACATGCTTCCCGCTTACTGTTTCAGACTCCAGGGTCTCTCCCTTACGTGCCCTTACCACTGTGTGGGGTCCTGAGTTTTCTGCCAGATCTTCTTCATTCTATTGACAGATGAGACAAATGGATCACATGGGAGCTTCCTACAAGTTAGATCTAGAAATGGCTTGTATCTCTTCTTTTCTTTCTCTGTTGGCCAGAATTCAATCACATGCTGCCAGCGCCTAAGCGTAAAGGAGACTGGGAAACACAAGCTAACAGTGTGTCCGGCAGGAAGAAGATCCAGGTTTGGTAACCCACTAGCCAGTCTCCTCAGCATGTATGAAGAATATGAAGAAGGCCAGAAAAACTGTTTCTGACTGCTGCTGACTGAATGAATTTGAGAAATGGGCAAATAGATGCTGGAGTTAAGGGCCTCCAGTCATGGTAGGGATTTTGTGTAGTATAATTTTCCTAAGATTCCTGGGATGCTACAGTAGGATCTTAAACAAAGGTTTGTGATATGGTTGGATTTAAATTTTTAAAAATGACTTGAAAGCTCTTTGGAGACATTATAGTAGAAGACAACAAAGGGTATGGTGATAATTCATGGGAAAGATAATGACATCTTGGAAAAAATCAAAGCTATGATGAAGTGCTGGGAAGTGGTCTGATCTGGAAAATATTTCTGAAGGAAAAGTCAGTTGTTAAATTGGATTTGGAAGGTGAATGAAAGATAAAAATTGATAAACTTAGCTAAATATTTTGTCTGAGAAACCAGATAAATGGTTATGCTGTGTACTGAGATGGAAGACTGGAAGGGTACAGAGGACAGACATGAGGAACTCTCTTCTAGAGGCCAAGCTTGTGAAGGCTTCCAACAGCCAAATGGAGATATCAAGTGGGTGATAGGAGAAGGAGCTCATGGTGGGAGGAAAGGGGCTCTTGGAGCTGAGGTGTGCAATGGGTGATAACAAGTGTGTTGGGATATGAAACCAGAGACTGCATGAGCTAGCCTTTGTGTCAGCTGAGAAGAATTTTGAGGACCCTGCTCAGGAATATTCTGATACTTAAAGCTCAAATCATAGACTCATACACTTAGAAATGAAAAGGCCCTAAGAGGTTATTAGGTACAACCTCTCATTTTTATTCAGTGAAGTAACTAAAACTCAAGTGATTAAGTTGCTCAGGCAAGGTCACATAATTTCTTCTAGTGGAACCAGGCAGCCATCCAGATTCCTAGGCTACTTGTCTCCTGCTCCTTTGTCTGCCTTGTCATCAAAATGATAATTCCTGTGCTGGATAATCTTTTTGCCTTTCCATATCTGCTTTTCATCCTTATAACAGGTGCAAAGCACGTGCTATGTACATCATAGGGTGTTGCAGAGATATGATGGAGTGATGAGGCATGGAAAAATGTAGTGTATCCTGGAGAGACTTGTTGTTGTTAGGTGCTGTTAGGTGTTGGTCTGACTCATCGTGACCCTATGTATGACAGAATGAAACAGTCCTTGACACTGTGCCATGCCTGGCACTACTGTCAGTGCCCCTCTGACAGGTTCTGCATAACCAAACTGGGAGGAGGTTGAGTCCAGGGATTGGAAAATCACTACAGATAGTTATAAAGTAGATAGCATGCCAAGAAAATATTCAGAATTGTAAAGTACATGTAGTATAGAGAAATATGAACTTCACCTGGGAATAGAGGGAAAATATTCCCACCTGCAGTCTGTGCTTAGCACAGTGGTTGAACCAGGCATTGGCAAGTGACTTTTAATTCCATCAGATATATTAACTGGCAATCTATTATAGGGTTGAACTTTGCCTCCCCCGCCCCATTTATATATTCACTTACTTGGCATGGGCCAAATTTTGCTCAAGGCATTAAAATATGTTACAGTAATGTTGTTTGTTGTTGTAGGTGCTGTCAAGTTGTGTCAGACTCATAGCGACCCTATGTACAACAGGCAAAACACTATTGTCAGTGCTTCTCTGCCATTCATAGGGTTTTCAGTGGTGGATCGATTTTTGGGAGTGGGCTACTGGGTCCTTCTTCTAAGCCTCCAGCGCCTAGTGTTCCCAGGCAGTCTCCCATCCAAGTACTAACCAGGCCCAACCCTGCCTATCTTCAATGATCTGACAGGATAGGATGCCACATGCTATGGCTGCAGTCATGTTACAGTAGTAGTCTATTTTTATATTCAAACTGCCCTGGGTCACCAATAGGGAGCCCTTTTAAGCTGTTTCTGTGCTCCCTTGAAGTTCCTCATTATTCTCAAATATTCATTACTTTCTGGCCCCAAAATGTTTTAGTCTCCCTATGAATTTGTCTTTTCCTAGCCCTGCAGAGGGCCATTCCTACAAGAAGCCTTTATCTTTTTAATGGAGACTGTAGTACTCTCAAGGGACATGCTCTGCTCCTGTACCATGCCAGCCACAAGTGACTCGCATAGAACCAGGCTGAACTGATCAACAAAGCTATGGAGATTGATGAGACTCCTCTGATCATACTATGAAGGTGGTCGGCTACCATGTGTTCTTAATTCAAAACACAGTTCTGAGTACTTCCTGAGTTTCAGACACAATATTGTGAAGTGATAGGCTTACATAATAATAATAACAACAACAATAACAACAATAATAATAATTAGTTCCTTTCCTAAAATAATTCACTGCCTAGTTTAAGCGCTAGAATTGATTGCAATACACTATACTTGGTGGGATGCCAGTGGTGTGGCAGAAACACGACAGAGTGGAGCTGGCAGCGATGGGGAGAGAAAGCTTTCAAGACAATGTCGTGAGCTTTGGAAAGGGAGTAGGAATTAGCCAGCCTGAGTACACAACAGAAACAAAGGCAGAGAGGTGACAGTGAACTTGATACTTGGCAAGGAGGTTTGTATCAACTAGCAGGAATGTCAATAAACCAGCTCAGCCTCCAGAGGGTCAGCGGGCACAGTACAGACTGGCATAATCTTTCTGGAGCATAATTTATATTTCAATAGTTTTGGCTTTTGACCTACTAGTTCTACTTTCATGAATTTATGCTAAGGAAAAAGTCAGCGGGGGGAAGAAAAACCTTAGGCACAAATAATGTTTATTTCAGTGTTATCTATAATAGCAGAACATTGGAAATAACTGCTTTGTCTCACTAATAAAATTAGAGTGGGATATTCATGGGGCAGAACACTACACCGCAGTGATCATGAAGACTCTGAATGTAATGTTTTAACACACGATTAACTAAGATGAGAAGATGATCACATTTTATTATTATAGTCCACGGTTACTTTCCCAGCCTCCATGACTCTGCTCAGAGATTCAATTCTTTTATTGACACAGCAAAGTAATTTGGAAAGAATAGACTTGACCTCTTTGTCCCCCAACTAGCAAGGGGCACCTCACCTAGTCAGGGCCACGAGTCTAAAGGCTTCTATTTAATGTTTTGAAAGAAATCTTCTCCTAATTTCTTTCTAGATGGCATGGTACACAGGCATGAAGTCTGAAAGGGAAAGAGCTATTTTTGCAGCTACCAATAGTAAAGCAAGCCTGAGAATGAAGCCAACCCATGTGAAGGGCAGGGGTGACAGAATTACAAAGAAAGGGAGATGGGTTCCTGAGAAAGCCCCACTTTTAGATATTTCTATTACATGAATTAAGAGATTCGTTTGATGGTTAAACCAGTCTGATTCATAACTTTGTTTACTCACACGTGAAACATTTTACCTGATACAATCAAGTGGAAATGACAGTGCATGCCACGACCAATCCACGTAGTTCCTTTCACAGTTTGCACATGATGTATTCTTCCCAGACGTTTGAGTGGTCCAACAAAAGGGGGCAGCAGCAACTGAACTAAAGTGGGGAGATTCAGCAGGAGTTAGTGAAGAGCAGTGCAGAGGAAAGAGCAAGAGGTGGAGCTGCTGGGAAGGAGCTGGGTGAGCACAAGGGACAGCAACACAACCAGAGTTGGGGAAAGGCAGGACAAGGGTAGGGGGGACCAGGGGGCCTGGGAAAGTTGGGGCCAGGCAGCCATTTTAGTTCAGTAATTAAGGGGTTGTGTCTTCATTCTAAAAGCAACAGCAGTCATGAGAGATTTTAAATGCAGGGTTCCAGGACTGAAAACGGAGAGGGTGTGTAGAGAGGGTCACACTTACCTTTTCAAAGAGAAAGGTTACTCTTGCTATATACTGGAGAATAAATTCAAGAGGAGAGTGGAGAGGCACAGGGGTTAAAGTGGTTTGACCACCCATGGTTTGTGGAGAGGAAGAGGTGAGGATGATTTGAAGCTAAAATCAAGGAGGATTCCTGACCAGCTGGATTTAGTGGGGTGAGGGAGACTCCTTGGCCAAAAGTCTATAAGGTTAGAACTTATCAATAATTACAGAGAGAAAAGAAATGAAACATGAAATTACATGGGTAGATACATTGAGAAAGTTACCATGCAGACCATAAGCTGCTGAAACTAGAGTGCATGTGTGTTTATGTGTGTGTGTGTAGGCCCTGGTAGGCATGGGGGAATTTGGGCAGGTGATAGACTTACATCACTAAAATACTATAGTGGACGTTTTGCTATCTCAAGGGAAGTAGACATTAAAAAACATGAGAGTGACTGAAAAAGCCCAAGGTTTCATCCAAGGGGGAGACAAGAAATCCTGGTTCCTGCAAAAGACTGGAGGTCACAGAGAGAAGCAATCAAGTTGGTTTCTGCTTGTGCCCTTCTGAATCCAACATATCAAAAAACTACCTGCAGGTACAACTTTTGGCAGAGCTAAAAAACTGTGGGAATTTATGCCCCAGGATTAGCAATAGTTCTCCTGAGATTTCATCTAGAGCAGGAATGGGGAAGTCGAGGCCCAAGGGCCATCTGGCCCACACCCTGCTTTTGTAAGCGCCTTGGATCTCAGCTGCACCCATTTCTTTAGAATTGCCTGCAGCTGCTCCACGGCTCCCATGGGAGACCTGAGTAGTTGGGACAGAGATCCGTTAGCCTACAAAGCTAAAATGTTTACTATCTTCCTCATCAAGGAAAAGTTAGCTGATTCATGATCTAGAGAAACTGAGGAATAGTTCCTAGTGGACCATAATTTTAGAGTGATATACTAACAAGTGAAAAAAATTCCAGAAAAATTTATCAAACAGAACTTATAGAATTAAATAATAGGCATAAGACAAACAAACAAAGAACACACACACACACACACACACACACACACACACACACACACACACACACAATCTAATGAATTTTTACCCACATACTACTACAGCAGTGAGTCTACTATTCATTCAATCTTTTGTTTATCCAATAATTGTTTACTAAGTACATATTTTGTGGCAGGTCCACAGGTAGACACAGGTGATTAGCTAGAAGAAGACAAACCTTTCCCCTTGGGGTTTCATTCTTGGGAGTCCGGCAAGAATGGCGGAGGAAAACAACCAAAATGAAAGTAAACATGTATAGAATGTCAAAAGTGACATAAGCTATTCAGAAAAATAGAATAACAAAGAACACTAGAGAGAGTAAGGTTGAGGGTGGCTTTTTAAATAAGGTGGCCCGCACTGCAGTCTCTTGATAAGAGAACTTTGGGGCAAAGACTGCATGGAAGTGAGGGAGAGCTGCGGGGCTCGCTGAGGCAGAAGCCTTTGTTGGAGGAGCCAGGACAGGGAAAGTCTAAGGCAGCAACATGCCTATTGAGTTTGCAGAAAGGGGCTGGGGGATGGGCTGGCATCTGTAGGTATCTTTGGTGGAGCAGAGGGAGCCAAGGTCTGAAAAGAAGTAGTAGCAGAAGTTCAGATGATGAGGGGCAATTGCAGGCACATTGGCTCCTTTTCTTCTCCTCCTCGTCTTCCTCTTTCTTCTTGTTCTTGTTTTTATTCTTATTCTTTCTTCTTCTTCTTTTTCTTTTTGAATGAGAAAGTAAGTTTTGGAAGATTGTGAACAGAAGAGAGGATGATTTCACTTAGGGTTGAAAGGATCACTTTTTCTGCCTGCTAGTTGAGAATAAAGACTTTAGTAAAAGCTGGATAGTTGGAGGTGAGCTGGCTAGAGACAGTAATACAGGCTAGAGGTGATGTGGTGTGGAACATGAGCCTTGTTACTGGAATCAGTTTATACTGCTTGCTGCTCTTACTGAAAACCAGGGAGACAGAAATTAGTGGAAGGAAATAGGTTTATGCAGGCTAAGCCTGAGGAAAATAGAGAAGCAGTTGCAGTCTCAAATCTCTTTTTCAAAGCTCAGGGGTGCAAAAGGCTTTTGTGGGGTTATAAAGGCTGGGTTTAGCTTAGTTGATAGAGTGCTGCTCTGCACTCTCTGAGGCCTTGGGTTCCATCTCCAGCACTGCAAAAATGAGAGAAGGACTCGGCAGCCCAAACGCGAAACAATCAGCCCTTGAAAACTCTATAAATAGCAGAGAAGCACTGACATAGTGCCAGGCATGGCACAGTGCTGGGAAGTGTTTTGATCTGTTGTACACAGGGTTGCTATGAGTTGGACCTGACTCGAGGGAACCTAACAACAAGGGGTGAGAGTGAGGATGAGCAGGAAATCCCTATGCCGGTCAGCGGGGTCTTCTCTCCACAGGGCCTTTCCCTTTTGCTCTTTTTCCATCGGTTCCTGGGCCCTTGAACTCTGGTGCCAATCTTTTCTTTCCAGGCAAACACATTACTTTTCTACAAGTCAATTCATATGAGCTGAGGGGAGGAGGAGGAGTTACTCAGGCCTCCCTTTAGAACTTAAAATACCAAGGAAAAGGGCAGGGTCTTTACCTGATAGGGGAAAGATTAGGGAGGGAAGGCAAAAGTTAGCAGTTTCCAACTGCTCTGATACAGGGGGACAGTTGAAGTGGCAGCTCCCACAGGACATAAAAAGAAAGAAAAACACATACGCATACACAAAAATGGAAAAAATGAATTTATTTATAGCTTTGGACATAACTGAGGAGAGAGACATTCTTATTCAGTCTCTGCCTTGCCCATTGCTGTTGTTAGGTGCTGTCGAGTTGGGTCCAGTTCACAGAGACCCTATAAACAACACAATAAACATTCCCCGACACTGTGTCAGACACAGTGTCTTTTTTATGTTTAGGCCCATTGTTGCAGCCACTGTGTCAATTCACTTAGTAGAGGGTCGTCCTTTTCTCGTTGACCAGCCACTCTCCCAAAGATGATGTCCTTCTCTATGGATTGGTCCCTCCTGAATACATGTTCAAAATAGTAGTATAATAACTTACAGCAAAGATGAAACAAAAGCCAGGAAATACATGTAGCTCAGGCCCGAGTTACTGGAACGGGAAGGTAAGACTTTCTCCTGCGGACGGAGGCAGGGGCCTTTGGGGTGGGCCATTTTTGTCCCAGATTGATATTTCCCCCAAGGACCTAATTCACAGAGGCCTGAGAAAGTTGTTACTTCTAAATAGGATAGACTCAAAGGCTTTCATCTCTAAGGACTATGTAATACTACTTTGGTCACCTAGAGGCAGAGGCTTCCTTACTTTTAATGGAATATAATATTGAAAATAAAGTGGTTTTAGCTTTATTTCTCCACAAATATGCTCACAATATCATACTGCCTGTTTTCTGAAGAAGGCTTTGTAGCTTCCAAGTTAAAGGCAAAACAAAAACAAACAACTGCAAAACAAGAACATGTTACAGTTTGTAAGAAGTTGTCATAGACAGTCTTCAAAATAAAAAGTAGACCAAAACCACTGGGGGAACCTAAGTTTGGCGCTTTTTTTTTTTTTTTTTTTTTTTTTAATGAGGTTAGGATAAGATGGTTAGCAAGCATGGTCCTGCTAATATTTAGAAAACCTTATCCCAGTTGACGCCTGCAGCCATAGTACCGTGGCATCTGATTCCGTCAGATCTCAGAAGCTAAGCAGGGTTGGGCCTTGTTAGTACTTGAATGGGTGACCACCTGAGAACACCAGGCGCTGTAGGCTTGGGAGACTGACCTGGCAACCCACTCCCAAAAATCAATCCGCCATTGAAAACCCTGTGAATAGCAGAGAAGCACTGACAATAGTGTTTCACCTGTTGTACGCAGGGTCACTATGAATCGGACCCCGTTGACAGCACCTAACAACAACAACAACATTCCAGTTGACATCTGATGGGCACATTGCTCCCATATCTACATGTTTGGATTCTTGAATCTTTCCTCCTGATTGGATCTCAGTAATGATTTCTCACATTCTGAGTAACGTGCCTTGAAGCAGACTATTCTCTCCTTGTGCTGGATAATCACTATCTGTTGTTACCTCCTCCAAACCAGTCCAATATCCACACTCTTTGCCCTGTTTTGTGCCATGAGTATCTAACCTGTACATATTACACATTGTGGTTTCCATTGCTTTTTGGGTATGGTTGAGTTGAGCATTGGGAGGCACCAACAAGAGAGCAGAGGGTGAGAGGAGAGAAAGGTTGGAGTATTTCTGTCTCTGTTTTCTCCCTGCTCCAAGCAAGGGTTCTGACAGTGTCGATGAGTTTTGAAGGCTCCTGTTGACCATCCCTGGGCCTTTGTAACACTGTCACCTTCTCTACCCTTTAAAGCCTAGAAGTAGAGGTGCTTCTCACTGATGTTCTTGGTGATACCTCAGGATCCCTTGGTAGTTTTCTACTGCCTCGTGCCACTCTTCTGTCTATAGTCCTTTGCTTTAACTTTCCTCAAAATATCTCTCCAGTGTGTTTTGTTTCCTGCAGGAATACCAACCAATACGTCATGTAAACTTTTAAAGGTGGACTTATATTAATTATATAATTAGGACACTCAATGGGTGTACCCAGAATGTAGTGTCTCTGGTTCTAAATTGAATTAAACATGTGATTGATCAGACCACTGTCAAGCATTTTGCTAAGTGCTAGGGAAAAACAATGAGCAAGAAATATACAGTTTGAGGAGCTAATAATTTAGTTAAAAGGGAATCCCTTAGTCAGGCATGGTGGTGCACACCTGTAATCCCAGCACTGGGAAGCTGAGGCAGGCAAATTGTGAATTCAAGTCCAGCCTGGGCTATATAGCAGGACTCTGTCTCAAACAAAACAAAGCAAAGCAAAGCAAAGCAAAGTAAAACAAAACAAAATAGTATTCCTTAGCCCATAAAGTTATATACACATTATGTATCATTGTTATCACATTGTTCCCTGGCCAGCTATCTTATGACTAAGATTATATCTCAAGGCAACACAGAATAAGTAGTATATTATCTTTAGATGCAGTTATTTCACCACATTATATTTATTACCATCTTATAAGTAAAAAATTTGATTATGTGTAGTATTGACCTGTCCATGGACAGAGGTCCTAATGATACACATGGACCACTTTATATTAATACTCAGACAAGATCAGCATGAAAATCAGGTTAGTTAGGTTTGGGGATGAAACAGTTAAACATTTCCAGTTGAGTAACACCAAGATGTATTTTGAAATGTTTTCCCCTTTATTTGTCTCTTACCTACCTATATTATTTGTGAATGAATTAATTACGTCTTACCTGAGCTACACTCCTCACTACTGTGAATAGGAAGATAACCATTCTTTTATTTGCAGCAGATAGAGTTTTATTATATTGAGTTAGAAAAGGCCTAAACAACTCCTTCCTAATTTTTGCCGAGAAGAAAGACTACAGTTTATTTCTTAACTAAAATTATTTTTGTCCTCAATGAGTTAGAATACTTTATTATAAAATAACTTTATTTTCCTTGGCATACATTTGCAAAATAGTTTGTTTTGTAAAGTACATCAGAAAATGTTGTTGTTGTTGTTAGGTGCTGTTGAGTCTGTATCTGACTCATAGCGACCCTACATACAACAGGCGAAATACTACTGTCAGTGCTTCTCTGCTGTTCATGGGGTTTTCAATGGCAGATTGATTATTGGGAGCGGGTTGCCAGGTCCTTCTCCCACATCAGAAAATAGTCTTGCTGAAAGCTGAGCAACTGATTGGTACTTTATTGAGAGTTTGTTTGGGGGAAGATAGTTGTTTGGTTTCCTCTGCCTTAGAATGGATTTTCAAGTTGAAACTATTGGAACTGTGATTTGTGCAATAAAATGTTGACTATTTGAAAGCTCTCCATACTATGTGTTAGAATGAACTAAGTGTAACTTCGTTAGATGCTATGCACTTGACCTTGATAGATTTGCCCCAACATAATTTTCTTTTGCATCATCTTTTGTAGGATTGCACAAAATTCTACTGTGTAGATATACCTGAACCCTTGACTGGTGTCATCAACTTAGTGGATGGATATCAGTTTTGGGGGTCATTGAAGACTCCAAAACAAATAACATTTTGTTATTTAAGACACTGGTTTTTAAGGTTTATTTATATTGTTATATAAACTAAATATCTTTCAAAAGTTGCTAATATAACATTTATTCATGTAATTAATAATTAACAAAAAATAAGAAATTCTTCTAATGAGACAAAATTCTCATCGCTTTTCCCATGTTTCAAAAACTACAATAAACATCTAACTAGAATTAACATAACAAAACTTTTCTTCTCATTTTATAATGTTGTTGATGTTAGGTGAATTATAAAATTAACAATTTTCATGATATCAGTTACAAAATATGGAAAATGACAGGCAAAGGAAATTGGAATTTTGGGGATGTGTGACCCCACCAGGCACTTACCAGGGTTTAGGCAGGTGCTATAGTGCTGCCCCTGTAGAACCTGCCCCCAGTCAGGATGAACTGAGATTATATGGAAAAACACATTTGTGTGATAATTTGTTGTTTTTAGGTGCCATACAGTTGCTGTTTGACTCATAGCAACCCTATGTACAACAGACGAAACATTATTTCGAGTTCTCTGCTATTCATAGGGTTTTCAATGGCTGCTTGTTTCTTGGGAGTGGGTTGCTGGGTCCTTCCCCCCATCCTACAGCACCTGGTGTTCTCAGACTGTTTCTATCCACGTACTAACCAGGCCCCACCCTGCTTAGCTTCTGAGATCTGAGGGGATCAGATACCACAGTGGTACGGCTGCATGTGTGTGACAATTAGGAATTTTAAAAGAAGCAAAATTTAATTTCCATGGACTTTTCGACCCTACAATATTGGTTTAATATTCTACATGAATATTGATGTTCCAGTGAATGTCCTCCTCACTTAATCTTCATTTTCTTCTATGACCAGCTCTTTCATAGTGGAATGTCAATGTCAAAGAATAAACAAAGCCCGTTGTTGTTGTTTGTTGTTAGGTGCTGTTGAGTTTGAAAATTTTGTTGCATTTTCTTTGAGAAAGGCAGACAGTGATAAAGTTTGCTCTCCTTCTGCTATGATTTGGAGGGTGTCTCCCAAGGATTCATGTGTTGAAATCGAATGCCCTTTGTGAGGTATTGAGAGAATAGAAACTTAACCTGAGGATAGTATTTAGAGGTGGTGCCTCAGGGAAATAATTGTTGTTGTTGTTGTTGTTAGATGCCATGGAATCTGGTTGGATTCATAGCAACCCTCATAGGGTTTCAATGGCTGATTGTTTCGAGATTGCCTCAGGAGTGAATTGCCATGTCCTTCTCCCATAGGGAAGTGATTAGGAGTAGCTAATTCATTAGAGCATGCAGCCCTATCACGGAGGCACAGATCTCCAGGCTAAGAAGGGTTGGATTTCGTTAATACTTGGATGAGAGACTGCCTGGGAACACCAGGTGCTGTAGACTTGGGAGAAGGGCCCAACAACCCACTTCCAATAAACAATCAGCCATTGAAAACTCTATGAATAGCAGAGAAGCACTGACAATACTGTTTGGCCTGTTGTACATAGGGGGGCTATGAGTCGGATATGACTTGATAGCACCTAATAACAACAACAACAGGGTCATTAGAGTGGAGCCCCCATGATTGAATTCTAGTGGCTTTATAAGAGGATGGTGTGAGAATAGAAGACACACATACACAAATATGTGCAGTCTCTCTTGTCATATGATGTCGTGCACCACCAAGGCACCCTGCCACCAAGAAGAACATCACCAGATGTGGCCCCTGAACATTGCACCTTCAGAACTGTGAGCCAAAATAAAACTTTTTTCTTTATAATTCCCTCAGTCTGTGCTATCATGTTACCAGCAACAGAAAATGGACTAGTACACCTATGTTCCTTTCAGTTTATTTAAATTTAAAAAAAAATTTTCCAATGTATGAGGTGAAGAACAATATCAATTTGCATTTATTTAATTAATGATGAGGACAAAAGTTTGTGATTTTTACATGTTTATTAGTCATTTATCTTTCTAACCCTTTCTCTCCTCTTTCCCTCTTTGCCTCTGTCCCTCCCTCTCTCCTTTCCTTCCTTCCACCCTTCCTAATTGGTTCCTGAATTAGACTTTACGTGATCCTTCTTTTGGTCTGTCTGCACCTTCTCTGTCTAGGGTGAATGGATGTTCTCTTTACATCACTCAGGAAAAAGTAGTTTATGCAACATCTCTCACCTGCCAAATCAAATCACAGCAATAGCAGTGGTATTTCTCAGCCTAACTTGCATCACAGTCTTGGCTAATAAGAAGTAAGAAAAAGTTGATGGCAGGAACTTTGGGGGAAGCCTTTTAAAATGGGATAGATACACCCCATGGCCAGCTTGTTTCACTTTTGCTACTGCCCTGTGTCTTTTCTTTATGTCTGGTGTAAAACTGTGCTGCTGCAGGACTTGTCCACCATCACGTCATAAGGGGAGGGAAGCCATTTGCCAAGTATGGCACAGCCACAAGAGTCTGCTTCTCTCCTGCTGGCATGATTGCAATATGATACTTCCATGACAGCTGCAGAGAGCTTACTTCTGTATTTATTTTACAAACTTTTACTTTCTTAAGCGTAAGTTGGGTCAGTCATCTGTCCATATTTAATTGGGAAGACTATTTTTTGGTTATTGACCTATATGAGGCCGTTAGATTTAAAGCATATAAACACTTTATTAAAGAGTTTTGCCAAATTCTTTCTAATGTATCATTTTTATATCTTTTTGTGTAGTCTGTTTTCATAGTTTTAAAATTCAGTTATTAGGTGTATCACTTTTTGTGTTATGATTTCTTCCTTAGTGTCAACTTTGAGAAGGCTTTTTCTAGTACATGATTACTCACATTTCTCTTAAAATTTTAGTTTCATTTTTTTACATTAATGTACTAGAATGACATATCTGCAGTTTCCTCAGCTATACTCATGGGAGAGATTGCTAATTGTCATAATCTTTCATAGTGAGCATCCACATAGGCTACAAATCGATTTTTTCAAAATACCTTAAATACTTTCTTGGACAAGATAGAGCATCAATAAATAGATGGATCTACTGTTTTAATAGTATTGGTGAAGCACTATCGAGAGTAGACAAACTGCTAGTAATATTTCATAGACTAGAGACACAGCTAAGAGGAAAATTTTCTTTAAAAATTGTGTACTTCTAGCCATGAGAGAAAGCCAGTGAAATTCAAATGATGAGACTCTTAAAATGTAGAGGTGGAGGTAACCGGGGTGTTTGGAACCATACTAGTTTAATAGGGAAGACTTAAAAGAGGAGATATTTCTCTGGAAAAAACGTGGCTCAGAAATCAGAAGTAGTTATCCATGTGTTGGGAAGAATAAGTACAAATCAGGGCTTCAAATCTATGAAAAATTAAGTCAGGTTTGAGTATGGGTTCACTGTTAAAATTTAGAGGACTCACGTTCAGTTTGGACTTGGGTTTAAATATATATATGTATATATATATATTTATATATATATATACATATATATGTATATATACATATATATACATAAATATATATATGTATATATATACATATATATATACATATACATATATATACATATATATATATATATATATATATATATTTATTTATTTATTTATTTTTTTTTTTTGTAGTACTGGGGGTTGAACCCAGGACACGACTTGACAGGGCCTCGTGCTTGCATGCTTTGCAAGTGCTAGACCACTGAGCTGCACCTCCAGCACATTTTTTTACTTTTTGAGACAAGGTCTTGCTAAATTACAAACATTGCCTCTGGTCTCAAACTTGAGATCCTCCTGCCTCTGCCTCCAGAGTCACTGAGATTACAGGTGTGTGCTTGGCTCAGGTTTAAATTTTTAATCCTATTTGTAGATAAACAAACAAAACTTTTTTTTCAAACTTTTAAATAGCTAATGATACAATAAATAAACAAGCAAACAAACATTAAGAGCTGAACCTGAACCCAATTTTTCACTAGGTTTGGGTTCAAGATTGGGTCCAGGTTTTGGTTCAAAATTTTTTTTTAAAAAAACTTAAACTAGAATGGGTACAGGGATTGCGTTTGGATTTGTTTTGAAGCCCTGCTATCTACACATAGGATTTAAATCAGAACTTGAACTGAATGTGAACCCTCTAAATTTTAACATATTGAACCTGTACCTGAACCTAAAACCAATTTTTTGAGGATTTGAAGCCTGCTACATATCTATACTGAACAAAATATTCTTCAACAGGATTTGGGGAACTAAAAGTAAAGGGAACAATAGAAATAGATCCTGAAAATAAATTGCCAAGAGCATGGTCTTTGGGAGTGATGCAGACTTTCTTTGACTTTTAACTTGGCCCGTTCTCTCCACCCTCCCTCCTTTCTGTACCCTAGCCAACTCCCACTTAACATATGTCGTGCTGAAGCTATTCTGACTTTTCCTCTTGCTTTCTGCTTATCATAGCTAACAAAGGGGCACTACTGGTATACCTACACATCAAATTAAAAGGAAATAATTTTTAAAAATACACACTCCATAGATGCTTTTAAGGTTTAATTTATACTATTGAGTCCTGAAAGGAAATGGCTAGACAACATCTAAAAGCTTCCTTCCAGCTAGTGGCTGCCACTTTTCTACTAACTGAAGATGAGTGGCTCGCTGTTCTGATGTTATCGATGGTGATACCGTAGCATAAAGTAGGAAGAAATAAATGGGACCGGGCTTCATTGGTTTAACCTCTAGAAGAATCATGGAGCTAAAAAGAAAGGCTGTGGGAGGGGATCAATAGTTGACAAATGAAAAGAGTCTCAGTCAGTTAGAAGGGGCATTTATTTTCCCATGATGTAGCAGAATAAATCACTTGTAGAATCCAACAACTCAGGATTGTCCTTTGCAAAATAACATTCTCTGTTTTTTTTAAATCTAAAATCTTTGGGAACTATAGTACAAACTTTTCCCCCTACCTTATATAATTAGACAAATGGGTATGCACTTGTCCCAATTGATGCTGAAAGAGAAGTCTATCATCATCATAATTATCCTGATCACATACTTAGTGTAACACAGAAAATATGTAGGAGAATCTGAGGTATCAGGGAGTCTGCTTAGTAAAATGTGATTCCTGGGGTTTAGCTCAGTTGGTAGAGGGCTGTTCTGTGCTCTCTGGGGCCCTGGGTTTGATCCCCAGCACCACAAAAATGGAGAAAGGGCATGGCCACCCACTCCCAAAGTGATCTCAAAACAATCAGCCACGGAAAACCCTACGAAGAGCAGAGAAGCACTGACATGGTACCTGGCATGGCACAGTGTCAGGGAGTATTTTGTTTTGTTGTACATAGGGTAGCTGTGATTTGGACCCAACTCAATAGCACCACCAACAACAAAGAAGTTTATAAAGTCCACCAGTCACACATGGTCTTCATGTTGTTTTTATTGAGAGATTTTTCTCAAATTATTATTTTTCTTTTACCATTTTTTTGTATGCTTAAGTTAAATTTATCTTTCAATATAAGAGGACTCTTGGTTCTTTGTCTGCAGCTATACCACTGTGGCGTCCAATCCCATCAGATCTCAGAAGCTAAGCAGGGTCAGGCTTGGTTAGTACTTGGATGGGAGACCTCCTGGGAACACCAGGTGCTGTAGGCCTGGGAGAAGGACCTAGCAATCCACTCGCAAGAAACAATCAGCAATTGAAAACCCTATGAATAGTAGAGAAGCACTAATACTAGTGTTTTCCTGTTGTTCATAGGGTTGCTATGAGTCTGACACCAACTCAGCAGCAACTAACAACAACTTAGATCTTTGCATGTAACATGAACAAGTTTGAACCATTTGGCAATATTTGACATTTGATCTTCTATGTTCCACTCATTTTCTGCCATTTTGGTTAGTGAATAGTAGCTTAAAACAGCAGACATCTGTATTTTTCTCTCAAATATGAGGGATGTGGCTCAGGTTCTAAGTGTCTTCTTATTTTGGATGCTAGGATGAAAGGATATTATGTTGTCATGATGTGGGACAGAAACAAGAGAGAGCCCAACCCGAGCTCCACAATACCTAAAGTTTCTTTTTGCATAAGGCAAATTTCAAGTCTGCTCATACCCAAATGGCCAAAACATGTAATGTAATCAAACCTAAAGTCAAACAAGTAGGGACACATACTTTTTCCAACAGGAATCTTATACTGTGTGGGTGGCCTCTGTTTCCTGCTATGACTCTTATCAATACAGTTAGGTATTGTGGGAAAATTTTAAAAGGGATAGTGTATTTCAATGAAACGTGGAACGCTCTCACTGAAACCAAAGAAGAGGATTGCAGCCAGCATCTGGAACGAACCAGAAAGAGAGGCTTGGGTACTTTCCAGATTTGCCTTTTCTCATCTATACTCCTTTCAGAGTGTTTGCTCCCCTCTTTCCCTTTCTCTTTTACCAGGAGAGTTTCACTTGTTTCTCTTACCTTCGTGTTGGAAATCTCTGTGGCTGACAACTCTTAAGAGTAACAGTCCAAGATGAATTGTCTGTTAGTCTTAATTCTATATTTTTAGAAAGGGGTACTGATTGACCTAGTGTTGGTAAGATATTCATCCTCAGTGCTGCAGGCAGAACATAATGGGGAAGGTCACAGGGTACAAAGTAGCTGCTGAGATCCAACAACATAATTGTCTCAATTACGCTGAAGTAAAATTAACAAGAAAGATTCGATCTATCCACTAGGTGTTCACTACCTCTAGACATTGTTTTGGCCATAGATTTTCCTCTAATGATCACTATTGTGTTAAATAGCACTTAAAATTAATTTAATGAGAATTTTTTCTATTCCTAATAGAAATCTGAGCTTTACATTTTGAAGTCCTTTACTTTTGCTTTTTTAAATCTTTGACCTGCTTTTTGCAATATACTATGTTTAAGTTTTCAATTTCTTCTAAATGCAGATAGAAAGAAAACATCTTAAGTAGATATCACTCAGAAGACATCTGAGAAATTTAACTAGGTGTACACCTGCATATATATTTTTAAGCCTGGTAATGCAGATATTTTCACTGGTCTATCAGGTTATTTTAGAGGGAGAGATTTTGAATAATAACAATTAAGTCTAACTATTTTCACTAGGGGCTGGGATTTAGCCCAGTTGGTAGAGTGCTACTCTGCACTCTCTGAGGACCCGGGTTTGATTCCCCAGCACTGCAAAAATGAGAGAAGAAGGTAACAATCCCACTCTGGGCACAATCCTGAAACAATCAGCCATTGAAAACCCAATGAGGGTCACTATGAGATGGACCTGACTAGAGGGCACCTAACAACAACAACACTTACATTAAGCTTTATATGCCTACACTGTATAATAATATTGTTAGAAAGAAAATAACATAAACAGTATTGTATTTTAAAGCTCTTGTCATCTGTTACTGCTCATAATCTATGTAATATTTATTTTTACCTCAACAGCACTATGGGGCAGGTATTATAACTTCATTTTCCAGGTGAAAAAAACTGAAGCTCAGAAAGGGTAAGTAGCTGGCTTAAGTTCATACTGTTGTTAAATGGCATAATCAAGACATAAATCCAGGTTGGACTAACTCCAAAGTCTACAATTATTTATAAAGTATCTAGGCTATTGTAGAATGAATTAGGCATCAATAAACATTAGCTTCTTTTCCCTGTAAAGTCTTGCTCACTTCAATAATGCTATAATTTGCATAGTTCTTTCAAACATGAGTAGAATGGGATTATGACAATGATAGACCACTATTACTGCAATGGGTGCTACAAGGGTTCTGAGAATGAGTTGGCTTTCCAGATTCTATTGGGACTTGTATCAGAACTTAATCTTCTTAAGCAGGATTTGCAATTCTGTTTTCATCCACCAAGTTCTTCAAATTCACATTATTTCAAGGACTAGGATTATCTTATTGGACCTGTATTTGTCATAGGGTGTATGACAAGAAAGAAAGTAGATAGAGGGTAACCCATTATACTAATAATGTTGAACATATTCCATTCATGACTTCATATTGAGCCAGTGTATTTCCTACATTGTTTGCTCAGGAAATGGTACCAGCAAGATTCTATTCTGGTCAAAAATTTTCTTATCAGATATAATGGTGCATTTATTCTATGGTCATACCATAAGTGATTGCAACATCCTAAAAACTATACATACATATATATGCATACATATACATATCTATATATAGATGAAGATGAAATGAAAGACATAGAATAAATATATTTGGCTACTAGTAAAGGAATTATGGGTAATAATTTAAAATTCAAATAATCTTATATGATATTTATAAGTGACTTATTAAATTAAAAGTGGAGCAATAATAAGTGGATGTATCATAATACTTCAGCCAAGCAGAATGAAAACAAAATGAACAATCCTGGAAAAGCTAAAGGAAACACTATTAATATTTAAAAATACTTATAAAACATTAATTAATATATAAGAAACTTATATCTGATTTGCCCCTAGAGAAGGAAATAAGGTAGGTATAGAAAAGAAGTAGTGTATGTGTGTGTGTGGGGGGGGAAGAGTTCAACTACACATGTTGGTACTTTTAAAAAATATTTGTTTTTCCTGTGTGTGGTGGCACATGCCTATGATTCCAGCTACTTGGGAGGCTGAAGAAGAAGTATCTTAAGTTTAAGGCCAGAGACAGCCTGCATAACCTAGTGAGATTCTGTCTCAAAATAAAAAAATAAATAATGGGCTGGGGTGCAGCACAGTGGTACAGGGTTTGCAAAGCATGTGTGAGGCCCTGGGTTCAACCTCTGAGTATTACAAAAAAATTTTCAATTGACACAAAAATTGTACATATTGAATTATGAATCCTTGTAAGGACATTACCTACAAAAATGTAGAAAAAAATTTCTACACTTCTTCATTGCCTTGGCAAATGAAGTAAAATTGGCATGATTCTTGAGTTTTTTTTTTTTTTTCTTACCTTTAAAAATTCTTCAGGTCTGGAGATATAGCTTAGTAGTAGAGTGCTTCCCCCCCACGTCTGTCAGTTTGCCGCACTGTGGGGGTTTGTGTGTTGCGATGAGGTTGAGAACTCTGCCACTGTAACCTCAGATATGAGCAAGGTTACCCATGGTGGACAGGTTTTCAGCTGAGCTTCCAGACTAAGACAGACTAGGGAGTAGGACCTGGCGAACCACTCCCGAAACAACTAGCCATTGAAAACCCTATGGATAGCAAAGAAACACTGTCAGATATAGTGCCAGAAAATGAGACCTCCAGGCACTCAAAAGACTACTGGGGAAGAGTTGCCTCCTCAAAGTAGAGTCTACCATGATGGCAGAAATGGAGTGAAGCCCCAGGGACCTCCATTTGCTGATGTGGCATGACTCAAAATGAGGAAAAAAAACTGTAGACATCCATTAATAATTGGAACATGGAATGTACGTAGTATGAATCTAGGCAAATTAGAAATCATTAAAAGAGAAATAGAGCACATAAACATTGACATTCTAGGCATCAGTGAGCTAAAATGGACTAGTATAGGCCATTTTGAGTCAGACAATCATATGGTCTACTATGCTGGGAATGATAAACTAAAGGGAAATGGGGTTGCATTCATCATCAAAAAAGACATTTCAAGATCTGTCATGAAATACAATGTTGTCAGTGATAGAATAATATCCATACTCCTACAAGGAAGGCCAGTTAATATGACTATTATTCAAATTTATGCACCCACCACTAAGTCCACAAATGAAGAAAGGGAAGACTTCTATCAGCTTCTGCAATCTGAAATAGATCAAACATGCAATCAAGACATACTGATAATCACTGGTGATTGGAATGCAAAGGTTGTAAACAAAGAAGAAGGCTCAGTAGTTGTAAAATATGGTCTTGGTGACAGAAACGAAGCTGGAGATCACATGATAGAATTTTGTCAGACCAATGGACGTTTTCATTACAACTACATTTTTTCAACATCATAAGCGGAGACTATACACATGGACTTCACCAGATGGAACACACAGGAATCAAATTGACTACATATGTGGAAAGAGACGATGGAAAAGCTCTATACACAATGTCAAAACAAGCCCAGGTGCTGACTGTGGATCAGATCATCAACTTCATATATGCAAGTTCAAACTGAAGCTGAAGAAAAGTAGAACAAGCTTATGAGAGCCACAGTATGACCTTGAGTATTTCCCATCTGAGTTCAGAGACCACCTCAAAAATAGGTTGAATGCATTAGACACAAATGATAGGAGACCAGAAGAATTGTGGCACGACATAAAAGATATCATTCAAGAAGGAAGCAAAAAGTTCTTAAAAAGACAAGAAAAAAAGAAAACACCAAATTACATGTCAAAAGAGACACTGGAACTTGCCCTTGTATGTCGAGCAGCTAAAGGTAAAGGATGACATGATGAAGTTAAGGAACTAAACAGAAGATTTCAGAAGGCAGCACAAGACGACAAAAACAAATATTATGATGACATGTGCAAGGAGCTGGCATCAGAAAACCAAAAGGGAAGAGCACACTCTGTGTTTCTCAAGCTAAAGGAAGTGAAGAAAAAATTCAAACCTCGAGTGACAGTAGTGAAAGACTCTACAGGGAAAATATTCAATGATGCAGGAAACATCAAAAGAAGATGGGAAGAATACACAGAGTCATTATACAAGAAAGAATTGGTAGATGACCAACCATTCCAAGAGGTTGCTTATGAAGAGGAACCAATGGTGTTGAAGGATGAAGTGGAAGCTGCCTTGAAAGAATTGGCGAAACACAAGGCTCCAGGAATTGATGGGATACCAACAGAGATGTTTCAACAAACATGCAGCACTGGAGGTGTTAACATGTTTATGCCAACAGGTTTGGAAAACAGCTACTTGGCCAACTGACTGGAAGAGATCCATGTTTGTGCCTATTCCCAAAAAAGGGGATCCAACTGAATGTGCAAACTATCAGACAATATCATTAATATCACACACCAGCAAAATTCTACTAAAGATCATTCAGAAGCGACTGCAGCAGTGTATAGACAGGGAATTACCGGAAAATCAAGTATGATTCAGAAGAAGGTGGGGAACCAGGGACCTCATTGCTGATGTTAAGTGGATATTAACCTAAAGCAGAGAATATCAGAAAGATGTCTATCTATGTTTTATTGACTATGCAAAGGCATTTGATTTTGTGGATCATAACAAATTATGGATAACACTTTGGAAAATGGGAATACCAGAACACCTAATTGTGCTCATGAGAAATCTGTACATGAACCAGAAGGCAGTTGTTCAAATAGAACAAGGAAACACTGAGTACTTTAAAGTTGAGAAAGGTGTACGTCAGGGCTGTATACTTTCACCCTATCTCTTCAATTTATATGCTGAGCAAATAATCCAAGAAGCTGGACTTTATGAGGAAGAACGAGGCATCAAGATTGGAGGAAGGCTCATTAGCAACCTGCGTTATGCAGATGACACAACTTTGCTTGCTGAAAGTGAAGAGGATTTAAAACATTTACTGATGAAGATCAAAGATCATAGCCTTCAATATGGGTTACGACTAAACATCAGCAAAACAAA
The DNA here is from genome assembly GCA_007922755.1 of Pedetes capensis. NCBI lineage: Eukaryota > Metazoa > Chordata > Mammalia > Rodentia > Pedetidae > Pedetes > Pedetes capensis. The sequence continues at coordinate 108,359 of VMDO01003994.1, read as the reverse complement.
AATCCTTACGACTGTGTCAGTGCACAACTTCACAATAAATGGAGAAAAGATTGAGGTTGTCTAAGATTATGCTTTGCTTGGCTCTATAATCAACACCCCTAGAAGCAGCAGTCAAGAAATCAAAAGATACATTGCTCTAGGAAAAGCTGTGGCAAAAGATCTCTTTAGAGTATTGAAAAGCAAAGATGTCACATTGAAGACGAAGGTGCGTCTGACTCATGCCATGGTATTTTCAGTGGCATCATATGGTTGTGAAAGCTGGACATTGAACAAGAGAGAGAAAAAGAATTGATGCTTTTGAATTGTGGTGCTGGAGATGTCTATTGAATATACCATGGACTGCCAAAAGAACCAACAAATCTGTCCTAGAAGAAGTGAAACCAAAATGCTCCTTGGAAGCAAGGATGGCCAGGCTGCGTCTTCCATATTTTGGACAGGTAGTCAGGAGAGATCAATCCCTGGAGAAGGACATCATGTTTGGGAGAGTGGCAGGTCAATGCAAAAGAGGAAAACCCTCCACCAGATTGATTGAAACAGTGACTGCAACAATGAGCTTAAACATAAATAAGATCATTTGCCTGGCACAGAATCGGCAAGTGTTTTGATCTGCTGTACAGAGGGTCGCTATGAATCGGACTCTACCCGATGGCACCTAACAACAACAACAACAACAACAAGTAGAGTGCTTGGCAAACATGCACAAGGCCGTGAGTTTCTCCACCTCTATTTTAGTGGGTTATTTGTAAAATAAATTATTTTAAGTAAATAACTTTCTATGTTGTCATTTACTGCAACTTGACTTTGGTGAGGCAACTTTTTTTCTTTTTTTTTTTTTTGTGGTACTGGGGGTTGAACCCAGGGCCTGGCACTTGTGTACTTTGCAAGTGCTGGACCACTGAGCTGCACCTCCAGCACATTTTTTTTTTTGAGACAGGATCTTGTTAAATTACATAAATTGCCTCTGGTCTCAAACTTGCAATCATCCTGCCTCTGCCTGCCAAGTCTCTGGGATTACATGCATGGGCCACAACGCCTGGCGAGCCAACTTTTTCTTTCTGGATGATAGAACAAACATTTGAAGAAGTATAAATATTACGTCAAGCTAAATATTGTATATATGAAATTTTTACTCAATACCTACCATAAACTGAAAGAAACAATTCAAAAAGCCGAACATCAGTGACCAAGGGTACATACAAAAGATTTTATGCAATGTTTCTTTGAGTTACAAGATGCTGAGTTGCAGTAACAAATCCATCCTAAAAATCCAGTGACTTCAGTAGCAATCCATTCTGGAAGGCTGGTTGAGTGTCAATCAGTTTGAGTGCTGAGCACTTTTTTTTTACCTAAGAAATAATGTCAATGTATTCACTGGTTCCAACACCATACAGAATAGATAATTCATACCCACATATGCCACTCACATACTTAGGAACAAGTTCTCCTTAAAAGTCAATTGTTCTTACTGTTTTCCTCTTTCTTTCACTTCTAGTGCTAGAAAGATTCTTGGTGCCATGATGCCATATGGTATACATATTTATATAGACATGAAAAGCTCCGCTAGATTGTGAACAGAGCACCAGGAGAGGTCTTTACTCCTAGAAAATAACTATTAAAGAGATGCTTTTCCCTTTGTTCCACCTGGAATCATCAAGGGTGAGTGCACCGTCTCACACAGGTGTTAGCACAGTGGATGAGTGCCCAGCAAGTGGTTGAGCATGGAACCAGAATTCTCTCAAAAATATTAATTAGGACTGAAATGTTTGAGCATGGAGTAGTTCACAGAGTCACTGTATTTGTTCATCCCTCACATAACAGATAAGGATGTATTTCATGATAGTTGAATAATTCTTTTCCATGATCAGTAAAATTCTCAGACTGGCAGTTGCTTTGTCTCTTTTAAAGTACCCCAAGGTATCTACCCAAGTCAGCTGAAGGGAAGAAAGCACAGAGGAGCACCCCTATGCTCACTCCTGGGACTGCACACATCCCTTCCTCTCATACTGCAGTAACTGCAGCTCAGCAAAAAGGTGACATTTCACACTTTGAGAAACAGAGACATGCCATCTAGCTGGCCCGCCACATACCTAACCTTTCCATTGCCCTGGGAACATTGCCAGGTAGAACATTTTTTGGTGGACAGCTAGTAGTCCTATGACAGATACAAAACATCAATGACTTGGAGGAATAAAGAAGAGAAAGAATGGTTTTATTCAGGCATAAGAACAATAAAAATAACCAGGCTCTTAATTCTCATCAGCTTTCCATTCCTTTAGGTGCTAAACAAAACTTATCCTAGATGATTTCTAAAATTATTTCTAGCTTGTAAGTTTCTGTGGTTTCTGGAGCTAACATTCAATGGGTACTGTGTTCAGTTGTCTCATAGTATTCATATTGGACATGATGGGAGATAACTTTCTTGTTGTGTAGGCAGAGTGGGTCTTGAAAAATCACACTGGTGATTGAAAAAACCACATAAGAGATGTTGAGCAAGTACTTACCTGTGATGGTTAATTTTATGTCAACTTGACTAAGTTAGGTCTGATGCCATCCTCAGTGAATTAAAAATTATTTCTGGGTGTATCTGTGAGGCTATTTCAGGAACAGATTAGCTTTGCAATCAGTAGATTGAAGATCCACTCTCACCTACATGGGTGGGTGCTATCCAGTCCCTTTAGGGTCTAGGTAGAAGACAAAGGCAGAGGAAAGGCAAATTTGGTCTCTTGTGGTTTTTTTTTTTTTTCCCAATACTTCAGGGCTTAACCCACGGCCTTGCATATATTTTTCAAGTGCTCTACCATTGAGCTGCACCCCTTTTAAATTTCTTGTCTTGAGACAAGGTTTCACTAAATCGCACAGGCTGCCTCTGGCCTTGAACTAGCGATCCTCCTATCTCAGCCTCCAGAGTCGCTAGGATCAAAGGCATGTGCCACTGTACCCAGCTCTTGTTCAGTTTTTGAGCCAGGACATCCATCTTTTGCTCTTGGACATTAGAGCTCCTATTTCTTTATGCCTTTGACCTTGAACAGACTTGTTTCACCTGCATTTCTTATTCTCCATCTTGCAGGTGGCACATCATGGGACTTACTGGCTTCCATGATTATGTGAACCGATTCCCATAATAAGCCTCATGTATCTTTACATACCCTTTTGGGTCTGTTTCTCTGGAGAATCCTGACTACCACAGACCAGGCATTTTGCCAGGTTTTGTGGAAGACAGAAAGAAGTTAACTCATTCTTTTAGAGAATAGATTATATACTATTTATGGGGGAGCTGACTTGAATCAAGAGAGGGGGAGATTAAAATGAAGCACAATGGGATATGTTCCCAGAATTCCAGACACCAATATGGAGTAGGAGATTGGGGTGAATATGAAATGATCATTGAATATCTCGTACACCTGCTTTCTGAAAAACAAAAACAAACAAACAAAAAACCCCCCAAAAACCACAAATCTCTAGTAGGAATTTGTTTTCCTGTGATTTGTCTCTTATATATTAAATTCCCACTCATGGAAAGTTTGATTAATTAACTTTGTGTTAACTATAGTTTTACTGCAAGTAAAATGCATGACTTTATTCTCTATTTTATAGGCTAGGTAATTAATTTGATGTACTTTATGACGTAAGGTCAGTCCTTTAGGCAATCAAAGTATTCCACACAATTTACCAATTTCCATGACAATATATCCTCAGGTATGAAAACCACCTGAAAACTCTGCCAAATGTAGTATGCTACTGATATTAATTCTTAGCCAAGCATATCTGTAATGTATCCCAGGACAATTATCTTTGGATATAATGGCTCTATCTTGACTTTATTCTTCTATAGTTGTAGTTTTTTCTCAAATATCAAATTCATAGGGAAATAATAATCCTGAAGATTTTAGAGGGAGAATATTTAAAACCATTTTCATGTTTAGTTTAGTTTCTGGATTATGTCTTATAAACTCATTCTAATTATTTTTGTCATCTTGAATGACATCTTACCTTTCTTACGTAATATAAGATCTGAGGCTGAGTCAGGAGGGATGTAGTTCAGTGGGACTTGGCACTTAAAAGTGGGCACATTGTTTTCTCTGGTGGCAAGTTTTTTATAACTGGCTTTCAGATGAAGGCATTGGGACAATAGTGTAGGGTGGACTCTCTGAAATATTACTTTCCTCTATGTTAATATTGAGCTAACCAGTTTATTTTGCTATTAAGCTGCCTATTGGTTTAATTTAAAATTTTAAAAAGTTCTGTTTCTTAATTTTTGAACTATTTTTGACTGAGTAAAAAATTAGCTTACATGAATGTCCTTTTTCCTCAACTGCACTACTAAAAGGCAAAAGTGGTTTTGTAGAAATATATGCATTTGCATGTTTAAATGAGATCTGATTTATATTGTGCCAAGTACATCACTGACAATTATGTAGGCTTTGAAATGGAATTATGACTTAGAAATATATGTGGCATATGTTCTACTCCAATTAAAAATATGCCTGTGGGAAACTTCAAAAAAAGTCCACAAACCCTGCTAAAATCTAAGAGTTGTATAAATTGATTTACAGTTTTTTCCTTGCATGGAAATAATGTTTATATTTCTTAACTTTTGAACATTGGATAGTTTTAAACCTCATCTCATGCTGTACTGATAACAATCATAATGGCAGGTCACATTTATAGAGTTATTACTAGATGCCATGCTATTTATCACATGCTTTATGTGAATGATCCTTTTACTCTATAATTTCCATTGTTAAATTGTCCTATTTAATATGTACATAAGGAAAATCTTAATACCTACTTTATATTATACATACACACACATAAAATAAATGTCTGTGAGGAAAAAAAGAACAAAGAATCCTTAAAAAGTAACTACCCTGAAGTCATGTGACAGATCTAGCAAATTTTCTTTATTTACATAGAAATGTGTACACATACTTTCTCTGTACACAGAAAATTCTAAGTATATATACATATATGGTTCCCACATATTTTACAATAAGTAGTAATTTACTCATTTCTAGATGAACATAAAAAGATGTCTCAAAATATTACCCACTAACCACAAAATTACAAAAGCATCTGATAAACTCAAAGCAGAAACTTCAAGCCTGTACTACAACACACTAATCTTAGTACAATTTTTACAAAAGACAAAATCGAGCACTGTGAAGATATCACCAGTAAAAGGAAAAGAATGGAGATGTCAAATAGAGAACAGAGTTGTTGGCTTTCTGCACATTGTGGTGAAAGGATTTGGGTGGGTTAGATTACCTTCCTTGAGTCCTCAGGTGAATGTTTTACTTTCATTGATATTTTACATATAAGAAGGGGAAAGACATTAATATCTATTGCAAAAAGAGTAACCATTCCACGAGTCTCAATTTCTAGAAGCCTTTTTCCTGGCCAACCATTCCTTCTTCCTGTTCTAATTCAGTGACCATCCGGTTTTAATCTGCAGGATTGCCATTCACCTTTCAGAGAAATGTGAAGTGACATTAATTTGGAAATAATTTCAAAAGTCTACTGAGCCAGGTATCCTGGTTATCAGCACTTAATAATTGTTATTGGTGTTATGTGCTGGTAAGTCAGGTCCGACTCACAGAGACCCTCATTGGGTTTTCAATGTCTGATTGTTCCGGTATTTTTTCGGGAGTGGATTGCCGCATCCTTCTCCCATTTTTGTGGTGCTGGGGATCGAACTCAGGTCCTCAAAGAATTCAGAGCAGCACTTAGCCAACTGAGCCTCAGAGAAATATGAAGTGACATTAATTTGGAAGTAATTTCAAAATTCTAGTGAGCCAGGTATCCTGGTTATCAACACTTCATAATTTAGAAATGTTCAAATATAACTCATTATTTCCCCATAACATTTGATCCCTCATTCTAATGATTAACTAAATGCAACTTAATCTGGGAGCATAGAAGATTTTAAAGGGAATCCATAACTCTGGAACTTCCTGTACTTTCAAATTTTTTTTTTTCAAATTTAGCCTAGGAGATAATCCCATGTATATAAAATCACACTATAAAATGATTAGAGTGAGTTCCTAAGCTCTAGGGGAAATACAAAATTCACCGTTTTTGACAATCTCTTAGCATTAAATTTGGTAATAGTGTCTAAAAATATTGTGATCTTCATTATTGTTGAACTGAGTTATACCCAGATTTGCTTTCCCAATTCACCAGTATTCCTACTCAGATGAGAATCACAAGTGTGGTGACCAACAGAGGACTAACTGCTTAAGTCAGTCCACTCAGCTTTAGCTCAGGTGGCAATGCATTAGGTTCCACTGTGACACTAGAACTTCACATATGAGTTTTGCAACAAATTTTACCCATTTATTCCTCTTATCAATACTGGCACAGATGTGAAGAAAGAGATAACAATAGAAAAAAGATTCAATGTCAGAAACACAATCCATCTATCAAATACAGTCCTTCCAGTTACTTTAGTGAATCTGTTGTTTTTAAGGGACCCTTTCAAAGCATATTTCAAAGGCAGGCTCATCTCAAGAGCAATGTTTATCACATGCATAATTTGGTTCCTTCTTATGAAACATGGCTGCCATTGATACTTCATTTAGAGAAACAACAGTATTTCTAGAACTTAGCCATCTTACATGGAAGTGATGGTTTCATAAAGAGTTCGACTCTTTTGATAGAGGTACTTATGCTTGAAACAAACACATTTCACATTTGAATATGTTTCTTTTTCTTTTAATTTGAAAACCAAATAGGGTACTAGAGGTCATTGTCATAAACCAAAGGGATCCTCTACCATGAAGACCTGTGCTTGCTTCTTGGTCATTCTAATTAAATGTCCATCTATCTCTCATTTCTGTCACTGTGGAAAAAGTCACCCAGAGGATAAGTATGGGGTTTCACTATGGTAGTTGTAGTCAGGACAGACCTTTTGTACAAGTTTATAATCAACACTGTAAAAGGCAATGTAAATGCAAATGACCTTGAAAGGCTTCGAGCATAACCAAGACACGTGGCTCTGAGTCTGCTCCTGGTAGCAGATCTTGGATGGGTCAAAGTTACACAGGGCGGTCTTCTTTGCCCGATCTGTTTTTTCATACTCAATGCGACAATTGAAAGATTTGGATTCCTTGGTCTCCAATGTAGACTGGGGGGAAACTTCAAATTCCACCACTTTGGAGGGAGGTACCAAGCTCACTGAAACATTGCCTAGGCCTGTTGAATTATGTCGGAAATAAACACTAAAGGTTCCATTTCCATGGTCGACAATTTTCCCTGTGATGAGGAGGTTGAGTTTGACAGTTTTAATGTTGGAATGAAAGTCACCCCATCCAAACATTTTCTTAAATTTTCCTGTTTTTACTATTGGCCGACGTTTAGTTCTTGCCAGTGGCTCCTGGACCTCCGTGATGTTGGCCAGCCAATCCCAAAAATTCTCCATGCTGTCTGCATATGCCATGGGACCAGGCTTGGGCACGGGAGACTGTTTAACAAACAGGCGCAGAGGACTGATGATCCTTGAGTGCACCACATTTCCAACCAATGTTCCTGGAGCATCTTTGTCCTCCCACTCCAGACTCTCTGTGGCATGCACCACCCCTTTGCTGTCACAAAATAGCTGCAGAAAAAGGAAGAGAAATAACCTTTAGGTTAGGCTGGAGCACAAAAGACTCTTGCTAACTGGCATTTCACATACACACAACTGGGCTCAATGGTGTAGTGAGATGAGCATTCAATTCAAGCAATGTAAAACTGAACACACAAAATAAAACTGTCAGATTAGGAAGAGGGCATTTCATTTTAAGGAGGTGATATGGGTTTACTCTGTTTCCTGATCTTCACAATTTTCCTTCCAGATTGAGCAAAGAACTATATTTTGGCCCCTCAAGTGATAAAATCATGAAATTTCTGAAATCTTTTCTTTCAGGATGAAGGCAACTCTAAATGTTGAAAATTTCTACCAAAGAGATATCAGCTACCTGAATATAAGTATCTTAAATATATTTAAAAATACTGAGGGAATTATTAACATTCAAAGGCTTAATACATGATTTTATAGTTCTTGATAGAATTCCATCTCAAACTCTGTAAGAAAAAGCATGTGATTCGTATTAGAAGTTCTATAAAAGTTTTATTTAAAAATATAATTGCACACTTAGTTGCCTTTATAAAGAAAATTAATGTCAAAAGTATAAATTAATTAAAAGACTGCATATGATTTAATAAATTTTATTATAAAAATTATACCCAAAAGATAGAATTGCTAGGAAAGAGTTCTGTGCATGTGTTTTATGTGTTCCATGGTATTTTGGTTTAAATCACAGCCACTGAAACATAATGCTTTATTTGCATTTGATTTTCCATTTTATTCTTTTTATACTGTGAATCCTCATGATTTCCAAAAATCATTTAGTTAAGTCAATATGAACTTTGAGGGGCAGAATCATTATATATGAAACTGTTGCCTGGAGTGAATATTTATGGATGAGTTATAAAGTCTGGAAAGCAAAGGTTTCTAGTGGAAAAACAGATAGCTTCTTATCTCTAATGGCACAAACCACTCTTGTGATGATTCTACAGAAAACTGTCAGCATGATGAAAAGGATGTGGAGAGAAGTAAGCCTGTGCGTATGTACTGTTTCTCCAGCCTTTTCAAACTTGCCAAAGCACTTGGTAAAACTGGTTTCAAGTCATCTCAGAAATTGCTTTGAATCCAATTTTGAAAACACACATACATACACACACACACACAGAGCTTAGATTATAAATATTGCACTTGACTAAATGTTATAGCTTAGTAACGTGAGGTTCTCTTGTATGTAAATAAAAGTTTAGAAGTTTAAGTTCTTTTGTCTTTAATTTAAAGCTTTTTATTTTGAAACAAGTATGGATTCATAAGAAGTTACAAAGTATGTTTAAGTCCTACTAGTTTTTCCCAATGATTACACCTTATATAATTATAGCATATATTATAATGACACTAAGTTCTAACACAAACTTGGAAATATGTCTTCTGCTATATATATGTAGTCCCAGGATCACTGTAGGTAGGAATCCAAGGACTAAAAGCGTATGAAAATGTATGAGTACAGGTGTTTTTTTTTTTTTTTGTTGTTGTTGTTGTTTTGTTTTAAAGATATGGTCTTTTTCTGTAGTGCAGGCTGGCTGGAACAGGCTATGAGTGGCCTCTAAACTAATTATCTTCTAGCCTCATGCTCCTGAGTACTGAGAATACAGGTGTGAACTACCATGCCTGCTGCTGCTGATGATGATGATGATGATTATTATTATTATTTTAAATTCTTTTCTCATCATGAAAGTTACTGAGGTTGGCAGGAAAGCAAATTGATATGATGCAAATTCTTACTTTTTTTTTTTTTGCCATACCAGAGGTTGAACATTGAAGACAAAGGTGTGCCTGACTATTGTCATGGTATTTTCAGTTATATCATATGGTTGTGAAAGCTGGACATTGAACAAGAGAGACAGAAGAACTATGAATTTTGAATTATGTAGCTGGAGATGAATATTGAATATACCATGGACTGCCAAAAGAACCAATAGATCTGTCCTTGAAGAAGTGCAACCAGAGTGCTCCTTGGAAACAAGGATGGCTAGACTTCCTCTTACATATTTTGGACATATAGTCAGGAGGGACCAATACCTGGAGAAGGACATCATGTTTGTGAGAGTGACAGGTCAATGAAAAAAAGGAAAACCTTCCACCAGATGGATTGACACAATGTCTGCAACAATGAGCTTAAAAATAAATAAGATTGTGTGCCTGGCTCAGAATCAGGAAGTGTTTCATTCTGCTGTACATAGGGTTTCTATTAGTCAGACTGGATTGGGTGGCACCTAACAACAACAACAACGAGTTGAACCTAGGGTCTAGCATGTGTAAGTAAGTGCTCTACTACTGAGCAGTACCCTCAGCTCCTTGATTTTTTATTTTTTATTTTGAGACAGGGTTTCGCTAAGTTGCACTGCTGCCTCTGACCTTAAACTTGCCATCCTCCTGCGTGCACCTCCCAGGTCGCTGGGATTACAAGTGTGCACCATCGTGCCTGGCTAGATTACATTGCTATTATTGCACACTAGCTGTAAGCAAGATATTTCCTGTTTGGCTCCTCCAGTTGTTTGTTTTTCACCTGTCATTTTGAAGTATAGTTATGTTAGAAATCAGAGGTTGAGTCTTAGGTGGTTGTCAAGGCTCCCACTGGACAACTCCAGAGTTTGTTCATACGGTCCAACTTTATTCTCTCTGTAGAACTAGAGTCTGTCTAAAATTATCTGTTTTTGTTCCTCTACTGGTTTGCTTAGGGAGGTGCTGTGATCAATCTTCTGATCACTTCCAAGTGGGGAGACAGCAGTGATGTCAGATGGCATTGGCAGCAAAGGGTCAGAAAAGATAGTTAGCTTCATTGATCTTAGGAGAGAAATCGAATACAAAGATATAGAAGTGAAAAATCAACTTAGTCCTTTTTGGGCTTGGGTATGTCTCAAGTAAGTAAGGAAGTGCAGTTTTTTGAGACAGGGTATTTCTATATAGCCCAGGCTGGCTTCCAGCTTGTGATCCTCCTGCCTCCATCCCTGAGTGCTGGAATTCCAGGTGTGTGTCACCATGCCCCACTTCTGCACTGCTGTCTTTCTGGAAGGGTGGCATGTTCACCAGGGAAAGAGAGATCATTACTCAGGATTTGGGGTCCGAAATATGCCTGATACTATACCTACAGCTTTCAGTTGATATCAGCCCATGGAATCCAGTATTTTGGCTCCAGGTCTGACTTAAGTTTCCTGAGAATTGATGCAGACTGGTTCTGGCCTCTCTCTGAAGACAGGCCCAAGGTCACATGGACAGAGAAGAAGTAACATGCTGGTCAAGGCCCAATTTCTCTTTTCTGTGGTCATGATTCTTGTTGCCTATAATCTATTAACTGATTTTCATCTGTTTCCAGTGTTCCATGAGATTTGTCTTGCTTTGGAAATGCTGGCAGATACATGTACTATTTGTTAAGCATGTGTATAAAAGAGATGCTCCTTTGCTTCCTGATATCTATTGTTTACCTAAGCACACCTTCTTAACTTTCCCCCTAATTCCGGCTTTCCTTCCACTTCCATGGGACATATTCTTTCTGACATTTTCCTTTTTTTAACGTGCTGCTTTAAAAACTGAATTCTTATCTTTAAATATCATTTTACCAATTGATACTTTATCAGCGGGACCAAAAATATTTTTCACCAAGGTATGAAAATATTCTTTGCTACAGCAATGGGATATTCTTCTCCCCGCCTCCTCCATTTGTTGTTCATTACAAATTTTCCTGAAATTTTTCTGCCCAGATCATTACTCTTGATTCTATTGATTACTCAATATTCTCCTCAATTTTCTGTTATTAAATAGTGATAAACCCTAAGCCCATCCTTCAATGACAAGTAAATTTTACAATCATGTAGAGTCTAAACTTAGTTAATTTTGATGTATTTTAGAACAAAGTAGACCTGAAAATCTTATGAGATCCTTCCTGTATTTCTAGAACTTCTCTTGTGATGGTTCTGATATTGTCTAATAATAATAATAATAATACATGGCCATTTGCTCAAACATTTTTAAAGATCTAGATATTTTCCTGGGAGTAATTTATGTTGTAATAGAACTTCACCCAGACATATTTGACTCACCTAAGAAATATGTGTGTGAAAAAAACAAAATGAAAATCAACTAAACCTATTAAACTGGTAAATTGGATGTGATTATTTGTCTTTACAAAGGTTTTTTAACTCTTCAGGAAAGATTGTTCATGAGAGTTTAAAATGGAATTTGATTTCAAAGGCATTCGTTCTAACATACTATTCCTCTATTTAGTGAGTCCAAACCCACTAAAGGAGCCTTTGATTTTAAGGTTGATTTATTAAAAAAAAAATAATAATAGTTAAAAGAATAGATTTATAATACTTTTGTATTTTAGTGAAAACACTGGAAGTTCCTTAGATTAAAAAGTATTTATATTCTATGTATATATATTATACTATATGTTGTTAGGTGCCGTCGAGTCAGTATCCGACTCATAGCGACCCTCCTAGGGTTTTCCATGGCTGACTGTTTCGGGATTGCCTTGGGAGTGGATTGCCAGGTCCTTCTCCCATTTTTGCAGTGCTGGGAATTGAACTCAGGACCTCAGAGATTGCAGTGCAGCGCTCTACCAACTGAGCTAAATCCCAGCCCCTCATTTGATTTAGCACCAATATTATATGATATATTTATGTTTATATATATGAAAATATGTGTGCAGCCATAGCACCTTGGCATCTGATCATGCCTGATCTTGGAAGCTAAGCATGGTTGGGCCTGGTTAGTCCTTGGATGGGAGGCTGCCTGGGAGCACCAGGTGCTGCAGGCTAAGGAGAAAGACCCTGCAATCCACTCTCAAAACAATCCACGTTTGAAAACCCTATGAATAGCAGAGAAGCACTGACAATAGTGTCAGGTATGGCACGGTGTTGGGAAGTGTTTCCTTCTGTTGTATATAGGGTCATTGTAAGTGGGACCTGACTCAATAGCACCTAACAACAACAACCACAACATATAAAAGGACATATATGTATGTGTGTATATAAATATTTTTGGTTTTTCCCTAGACCATATTTCTAACTTGCTTTGACAACATTAGCCAAGTTGAGTAAAGTTGTGTATAGCTTCATCTATTTATTACTTCAAAATATATGAGCAGTTCTTATAAGTGCTTATTTGCAAATCTAATCTACATTTGAAAAAGCTGTCTGATAATAATGCCTTGGTAAAAGAGTACAATTAGAAGGATAAATATATTTCTCATTGTTTTTAAAAAGCTGACCATTGCATCCCTCTCCCAACATCCTCTCCCTTTGGTATAACTTATTCAACCTTCCTCTTGTTAGAAATCATATTTTTATAGCATTGCTGCTAAGAAGGCATCCTTTCCTATACCAGGTCTACCTAGATAGTTGAATGAGCAAAAGTCCCCAAGGCTCATGTTTGGCCTCAGAAGAAGTAATAAAGGAAGGAGGTAGCTGATGAACTACAACCCTGCTCTACTTACTTTACTCATACATGCTCTACCAGGAAGCAGCATGAAATGGTGGGGAGAGCATACCATTTGGTGCCCAATGATATCATTATTCCTTGTTCACGTGAGTGACCTGAACCCAAGTTTTCACTACATCTCCTTCTGTTGGTTGTTTTTGGTTGTTGTTTTGTTGTTAGATGTCATTGAATTGGGCCTGACTCACAGCTGACGTATGTACAACAGAATGAAACACTCCCTGACACTGGGCCATGCCCGGAACTATGTCAATGCTTCTCTGCTATTCATTGGTTGTTAAGACTAAATAAAAGCGGTTGGAGCCTCATCCTTGGCAAAGGCATTCAATGACTGATGGCTCTTCCATGGTCCAGTGGGTCGTCTCATGCCTCCTGCTCAACAGTGTCTCAAAGGGCTAATATGAACTCTTAAGCCTCCAGCAAATTGATTAATGGTTAATTGAACAAGTTGTTCCATGCCATGTGATAAGTTAACAACAAAGTAGAAATCAACTTTCTCAGCCCCAGAACATCAATCCTGTCCTCATTTCCATTCTCCCTGGCATCTCAGTCAAATCCAGATCATAGGCATAGGTGAGCTCTGTCTGCCAAAAAAATGTGTATATGGATCTTTGATTCCAATCTACCAAATGAATCAGCAAAGGAAGCTGAAAGTACAAAGTGTCTGGCAGGTGCCCTCATTCCTGAACAGACAGTGTCTGATACCAGGTGCTGGGAGAAGACTGTAGGGGGTTCTGAACCTGTTGGCAAGCCTCTCTACCCAAGATAAGATTGTTAGATGTTATCTACAAACATAATTCTACCCCTCTGGTTACTTTTGTACTTGCTTGGGCTCTTCCTTCTGATTTCAGAATCACTGATGTCTTTTGTCCGATCATATTTCAATAATAATGCAAAACACTTAACTGCAAGCACAAAATGGAGTTTTAAAAAGGGGAAGAAAGAGGAATTGCTGTGCTTTATCTGTTTGAACATTCCCTGATTTCAACACATTTATCAAAGCTTAAGTAATTTATGTCTTGGCAGGGTGTATCAATTTCACAAAGCACACACATTAGCTAGATACAATGATATCATATTAGCTTTTACTGCATCTTACAGAAGAGTTCAAAAAGATTAATAAAAGCTCAAACCTTCATCAATTAAATGAAGCAGGTAGAAGGAAGGGGGATGAGAAATAAGATTGTATTTCATTTCAGTTCTTTTGTTTCTTTTGGGGGAAGCTGACAGGTTCAAATCATTCATCATAACAAGCTGAAGTTGAATTTCACTGATAATTAAATGCATTTTTTCCCAAGAGGCAGAGAAGCTGCAATGAATTTTATAGTAGCAGATGTGAGAACTGTCACACATTATGGAAATAATTTATAAACTAAAAGGCATCTTCCTCTGCAAACATTATATCAGAGGAGACTTTTTTTCCAACTGTATCTACTGTGTATTTTTTAATTAGTATTTATTTTGGAACAATTTTAGTTTCCAGAAAATTTGCCCAGTGTAAAGAATGCCCATATACCCTGCTCTCACAGCTTCATCCATTGTTAGCATTTAGCACAATAGTACATTAGTCACAATTAATGAACTAATAGTGATGTATTACTATTAACTAATCCCCGTTTATTCAGATGACCATAGTTTTCCTTAATGTCCTTCATTTGTTCCAGGACACCATTCAGGATCCCACATTATGTTTGGTCATTGTGAATCATTGGACTTATCTAGGTTGTGGCAGTTTCTCAGATTTTCCTTGTTTTGGATGACCTTGAATGTTTTGAGGAATGCAGGTTAGATATTTTGTAAAATGCCCTTCAATTTAGGTTTGTCAGTTTTTTTTTCCATGATTAGACTAGTGTTGGGAGAAGGACCTGGCAATCCACTCCCAAGGCAATCCCAAAACAATCTGCCATTGAAAACCCTATGAGGGTCGCTATGAGTTGGGTACCGACTCGATGGCACCTAACAACAACAACAACAAGACTAGTGTTATGAATTTTGGGGAGATAGAACCCAGATGTAAAGTGCAACATTTATCACTTTATTTCAAGTGCACCTGCTAGCAATATGATTTATCACTGATGATGTTAATCTTCATATTCTGGCTTAGGTAGAAGAGATCTTTTTTTTTTTTTTAAGTTTGTGTTCAGAACTTTCATACGGCTTGCAGACTTTTGTGATCATAACCATAGTTTACTTTATATTTAATTCAGTGGCACTTGGTTAAGGATTGATTTTTTTAAAAAAGCAGAAACTCTCACACATTTCAGTGTATAACTCTTCACAACATCCCGAATAACTATCATAGACTGTTTATAAATTATTCTGGCAATTTTACATGTTATGAATGTGTCTGTCATCATCATGATTAGTATTGCTACTTAATTTTTATTTAATCTTAATTCCTTAAAATGGGGCCATTTTGATAATTAATAGCTCCATAAATGAGAGCTTGTTCTATAATTATCTTGTATAAAATTGGAATTACTTGCTACTGTATTAGAATCACATGTCCCTGCTCAGTTTGGAGGCAGTCCATTGCACAGCAATTAAGTCCACATGCTCAATGACAGAGTATCAAGCTTCATATGGGACGTTCTTTGCAAGTCAACAGGTTTTCCAGAAAGAGTGGAGCTAATAAAGAAACCCTTACATAGGACTCTCCTATCTGCATAGCGCCCTGGGTAATAGAGCACCATGAATGCTAACTGATTTCCTCTGGGTTCTATGACAGTCAAATCCTTGCCAAAATTACAAGCTAATCATTTTTTATATGTCCATCATTGTGAGAGCTTTGCTGCTTCTCTGTTAGCTACAAGTTATGCTTTGTCCTAAATTGTGAAGGGAAAAGATTTTTCAACACTTAGTGAATATTGAAAAGGAAATTTAGAACTTTGAACTTCTTGGGTTCAAATTCTATTCCCATCACCCTGTTATCAGTACAGATAGCTCTATCCTATAGGTGGTAGCTCTATCCTAACAGATGGTATTTTTCTTACTTGAAGAGGCCTTAAGGGAAGGTACCACCACCAGCCTTACTGTCCCAAGCCAGGGTTTAACAATGCTAAGTGACACAATTATTTAGCACTTATTGACTCTGCTCACATGGCAACAGGGGAGTAGGAGAGGACTGGATTTCCTAAGTAATTCAAACTGAGTCCTTTAAATCCACTGCTTCTAAATGTGCTTCTTCTGATTTAGGAGGAAAACACGAGATGATATTACCATACCCTGCTTAACAAAATAGAAAGTTGATAACAGCTTAGAAATAGTTCCATGAAAATATTTGTCCAAGGTTAAGGTTATTGCTGCACTGAGTTTTGCTTATGCTTGTAATCACAGGAATGCTACTGCACTCGTTCACTGTGTTTGCAGGTCATTGGTCTGGGAGGAAAAGTGGAATGTCCTGATGGAGTCTGTCTACTGCAGAAAAAAATCTGTGGTCATTTCATTCTGTGGTGGAATTTATGCAATCAGAAATTTGCTAAGAGTGAGCGAGCAAATGAAGAAGGGCGATGAGCTCAGTCAGGGCAGGTGAGAGGGAAACAGAAAAGCTAGACAGGAACAGCAGTGCTTTGATTCCTTAGAAGGACTCCGGGTCAGGAAAGTAGAAATGGGCATTTGGCACTGTCCCTTAACTATCCCAGCACCCTGTGCTAGCCATGTCCCTTCTCCAAGCCTCGTTTTCTTAATAGGAAAATGGTACAGTGCACCAGAAAGCGTTACGCTTTAGAGAGATGAAGAGGTTTGACACATGGAAGGAGATTTAGGATGAGGTGTGTCCACCGGGGCGGGGTGGGGGCGGGGAACGACTCTAGTAAGGCTGTGAGGACCTCAGTGCAGAGGAAGAGTGAGGGGCCCCGCCAGCGTGTGCATACGATACGTGCTTGCGTTCATTTCGTAATCACTCAATCAACACACGCTCTCTAAATGTATCCTGGGGGACCTGTAAAAGGGGGGATCCCCCCAAAAAAAGAAACCGAAAATGAACGCGAAAACAATTATCATCTGTTTCATTGATGTGAGGATTGGGGACTCAGAGTTTGTTCCTCCAGGTCAAACAGTCAAGCAAAGTTTGTACTATAAAGTTTTAAGAAGGTTGCATCATGATTTGTGAAAAAAATGTCCCATGTGATGGCAAACAAGTGACTGGTTCTGCCACCATGACAAGGCACCTGTCCACATGGTTCTGAGTGTTCAGCAGTTTTTGACTAAAAATAGCATGACCCTCGTGCCCCATCCTCCCTATTCACCCCATGTGTGACTTTTTTTTTTTTTCATTTTGCCAGATGAAAAACGTACTTAACGGGAAACATTTTTCTGATGAGTTGCTGAAACAAAGACAAAGCACTAAAGGGCATCAAAATCAACGAGTTCAAAACCTGTTTTGAGTGGTGGAAAGAAATGTCTCAGTAGGTGTATTGTATCAAAAGGAGAGTACTTTGAAGGTGACTGGAGTTTGAACATGTAAAAATAAATAAATGGTGCTTTATAAATAAATTCCACTTTGGAGGGGATCCCTCCTTGTATTTGTTTTCTTGGCACTGGGAGTCTGCTGTCAAATAGGACAGAGTTCCTGTCTTTTTGCAATTTGCATAAGAATAGCAAGAACAAGCAGTAAGGAAATAACAACATATATAATAATGCACTCATTTATAGTTGTTATGGGGACCTACATATGTGTGCATATGTGTGCATGTGTATATATAACACAGTATATATAAGGGATTGGTAGTGCTAATTCTAATCAAGGAAACTGGGTAAGCCACAGGGCAAAGACTGAACAGAATTGAGCAATTAATATCTTCATTTCAATGAGAGAAATGAAATCTGAGATCTACCAGTTGACAGTTGATAATGAATTAGTGATAAAAGAAACATATTGATCTTGGTATTTATATTCCATTATCACTTGATCCAAATTATATATTGATTTGTTTATAATTACAAATGAGAGTGTGATAACATTATAAGACAACAGTTGTATTTTTTTTTTTCTAGTGAAAGGTAATTTGGTAACTTTTTCCCACAACCATTAACAAACTGTAATGTTCACTCTTTGCTATATTCCTGAGTTAGGCCTGCAGTGTTAGGAAGGCATTTTAGCAGGCCTTGTCTTTCACACTTAAAAGAGCTATGAAGAGTTTGCAATGTATATTCTTGGGTTTTAGGACAGTCAGACATTTGCCATGATTATCTTATAATCTTTTTCTATAATTCTGTATAATTAATATAATGTATATCAATGTTACTTGATAATGAACTAAATATGCTCTTGATAAATAAGAATATTCTGAAATAATAAAATTTTGCCTTTGTGTTTACTGTTGTTCGGTGCTATCAAATTGGATCTGACTCACACACACCAAGTACAGCAGAATGAAACACTATCCCATATTCTGCCACAAGATCTTTTTGTTTGAGCTATTATTGCAACTACTATGTTTCTTCTTATTTTGAGTCATGCCACATCAGCAAAAGAAGGTCCCAGGAGATTTACTCCATTCCTGTCATTAAGGTCAACTCTACTTTGAGGAGGCAACTCTTCCCCAGTCATTTCTTGAATGCCTTCCAGCCTTAGAGGCTCATTTTCTGGCACTGTATTTGACAGTGCTTCTCTACTATTCATAGGGTTTTTAATGGCTAATTGTTTTGGGAGTAGGCTGAAGGGTCTTTCTCCCTAGTCTGTCTTATTCTGGAAGCTCAGCTAAAACCTGTCCACCATGGGTGACCCTGCTGGTATCTGAAATGCTGGTAACATAGCTTTCAGCAACATAATAACACACAAGCCCCCACAGCATGACAAGCTGACAGAAATATTTGTGTTTATAAGTATCTTTAAAAATCTGCTAATAGACAACAAATCTAGTTAATGTCCATGATTTTCACAAAGACTGGTGGATGTTTTACATGTAAGAGAACACAGAACAATAATTTCTCCCATTGTTATAGTATCAAAGAGGCATCTATCCTTCAAGAGGGTTTCAGCTTTCTGTATTTGCATTGAATGAAAAATATTTGCAGTCTATATTGGCTTACTGTGAAACACTTCCTATAACATATATAATATACAATGCGTCTATAGCACAGATCACCTCCTATTCAAAAGGACGGCCATAACTATTTTGAAGCACCAAAAATTGGTACTCCTTTACTTATCAAAGAAAAATATTTTGACTCTCCAGGATGATGAAGAATGAGCTGTATACTTCCACACATGGATCCATAACAAACTGAGAAATTGGGCTTTTCCTTGATAAGAGTACTGGGATGTGCAATAAGGGCTAAATTCATACAGAGCTGTACAAATATTTTTAAAGGCAGCTGGATTGTGCCTCTTGGGTATCCTAGAAGCATTTACTAACATTCTTTCAGAATGATAACCATTGCTAGGTGCCAGTTGGGAAGAGTAACTAGTTAGTTTGATGGATTTGTTGATAGTGTTGTTAATAATAGAATCTATCTAGTTGACAATTAATTATTTCACTGGGTGTATTAATGTGAGACCAGAACCCTAAAGTGATCAGTGTTATCCAACCTAGAGGTGGCTTGCAAATCCCCTTACAGCTGAAGAACTTGAAAATCAACCATGAAATGTAGTCCAACGCCTTGTTTTTGTTGCTTATATATAGCTTACATAATTGGATTGCTTTAACAATTCTGCCCTGTATCCTGCAGTTAAAAGTAAATGACAACTTGCTTAGCAAGAAGGAATGAAGGAATTAAGGAAGAAAGAAAGACAGAAAAAAAGAAAGAAAAAAAAGAAAGAAAAAAGAAATCTTCTCATGATTGAACTCAGCATCCCATATATTTTTGCTTGTAAATAAATCTTGGAAAGCATTTTCTTTTGGCAGAAATTTTCCAGAATATCATCCCTGCTGACAAAACAGGAACACATATCTGCTGCACAGCATGCAAAGCTATATTGATGATTAGTAGTATGTCTTGCCCTAGCATCATATTTCTGGTGCTCCATTACAGAACTGTCACAGTAGATTAAAAGAAGAACAACAAAAATGGAATGAAGAATGAAAGACTCAAACATCTATCAATGTATTAATTGTACCTATTAATATTTTGTGGCATAATGTGGCATTGTTTCAAAATTCATTTTGCAAGTTGGAAAACAAATGATTGCTTTGGAGAAGAAAGCTAAACACTGGACATCCATTCTGCTGAGAGTGGCAAATTCATTTTACCTTCCAGATATCTTTTAATAGCTACCCTTTACATTTTTCTAAATTGATACAGGAACTAACAGGAAACATAAATGTGAAGACAGAAATCTTAGCAGTAAGAGCCAAAAAGCTAGATTGCAATGCTTGGCAGCAGTTTTATTGCTAAGGTTAAATATGGCAATTCTTATTTTATCTTGATGACAGTAATGTGGAAAATCAGTAACACAAGTATCTTCAAAAAAATCTGTAGATACATCCATACACACTCACACACATACACTAGAGCACACAGAAACATCATACACATAAACACATGTGTGTATACACACACCATACTTCTCTATGGAGAATGGTGTTGAAGAAAATGTACAGGTCATTTTGTGTTAGAAATCTGAATAAAAAGTGCTCTTTAAACAAATTATGACCAAGACTGAAAGCAAATGTTAAAGATGCCTTTGTGGTAAAAGTGGTTGCTAAATATATGGCTAGGTTTCTCCAGTAAAATAGGGTCAGAAGGCCGTACCATTTAGTGCAAGTTATGCAGAGTCAAACAAGGTACGTTTTGGTAGTCTATTAGATACAAACAGCCTTCTTATTGTTGAGTAAGTGACTCAGCAAGCTGCATTATCTGCTTTTACCTCTGTGTTCTTTAAGCCCCACTTCAGTCTTCAATGAGAGATGGCTTCACCTGATAGGAACTCATAAATACTACTAAATACTATGGCCTATGGAGACATTGTGAATGTGTATTTTGGCTGATAAAAGTTGGTGATTAGAAACTAAAATTGTAACTAAGAGAAGAGCAGTCGACATGTACCTCATTCTATTTCCATGTCATTCTAGGTAGATTTTCAATGACAGATGAGGAAACCTACTGGGCAGGAGGGAGGAAGCAAGATGAGGGGTTAGAAGTGTGAATGTTTATGCTGTTGTGTTGCACTACTGAATCCACCTGATATTTCAATATTTAGCTACCATTAATTTGACGCTTAGACTATACTAGCTGTGATGGTAGTTTTTTTGTGTCTATTTGTGTCTATTTGGCTAAGCTCCAGTACCTGGGTATTCAAGCACTAATCTCAGTGTTGGGAAGACATTTTATAGGTGTGGTTAACATTTCCAAATAACATTTTTGTTTTTCAAAATTAGCATTCATTGGCTACATTCTTTCACTAAACATGACACTCATTAATTTAAGTAATTTTCAAACTGTGGTAGACACATAGTATAATATTTCACTTAAATGTAACACTCACAGTCTGCTGGGGATTTTTATAGTATCTTGTGTAAATGTGCTGTTTTATTATGATCCAGTATAAACATGTTTTGCAAGATTGGTGACAGTTTACTAACTATATAGAAGATACCTACATAATAAAACATATAAACAGATATAACTTATGCATTTGAAACTGATAATTATGCTAAAATTATTTTTGTAAAAATCATCCTATTTATACTAAGAATTGTTGTCTTTATAAATACCTTCATTTGATTCTTATATCTACTTAATGAGGTAGGTAGGATAAGAAATAGCCTTGGTTATTTGGTTGGTTGTTAGGTGCTGTTGAGTTGTGTCCAACTCATAGTGACCCTCATAAGGTTTTCAATGAGTGATTGTTTCAGAATTGCCTTGGGAGTGGATTGCCACGTCCTTCTCCCATTTTTGCAGAGCTGGGAATCGAACCTGGGAGCTCAGACACTGCAGATGGTGATCTACCAACTGTGCTAAATCCCAGCTCAAGAAATAGCCTTTGAGAGGTTAAATGATTTGTTGAAAGTCCAAATACTAAGAGGAAGCAATAAATTTAGAAACAAAGTCTGTGTATGAGGTCATGTTCTTTTCCCATAACTATTCCACGGACCTGACACCAAAAGTCATACAAATCAAAATAGCTTAATATATTTGCTATTTTTATATATTAATTTTTTCTCATTATAAAGTGAAGTTCATTTTAAAAATTCAAAGTAAGAGAACTGATTTAAATTAAAGTCTGATGATTAGCTTTTAAATATTTAATTCATTTTATTTGTGTATAAGTAACACATATCTTATTTTTAATAAAACTGTATTGTATTCAGTTTTATAATACTTTAAATGCTCTGGAAGAAAAAAGTCTTGGTATTATTAAGAATAAAACCTAAATTTATATCAGTGTCAATTTTCCATAGATCTTCTCCATATATCTTGAATGAGACTTTCTTGTTCCAGCATTTTTCATCAAAGTACAAATCAGAAGGATCCTGGATATTTCTGTGCTGAAGCAAGTTCACTGTCTCTTGGGCCTGTAGGGTGTCAGCATTACCCTCTTAGCCCCAGGGAGTCCCATCAGCCCAGGTCTCTGCATCTGTGATGTTGTGCTCACAGTTTTACTTTCTTCATTCTCTCCCTTCTCTGTGCCTTTCTGTCCAGGCTGGCAAAATCACTAGAGGGATAAGATGTTCAAATCCAGTCAGTCTCCCATGCTCTTCGAAGAGATCTCGGCCATCAACAGGAGGGTCCTTCACACTTCAGTCTCTGGGTTCTGCTGAGATGGTGGGTTGGACTCATGTTTCATATTCCTAAAACCTTTAGCAAAAGTTCTTGAGGCGCACTGTTCACATTTTCTCCAGAGCAATCAATCAACTTTGCAAAGTTTATTCTTGATAATGTAGGTGGACTTCATCCAACTATTGGAATGTCTTAAAAGCAAAACTGAGGTTTCTTTGATGCTGATTTTTCCCAGCATCAATCAACTCCTGCCGGCCTGTCCTGTGGGTTTGGGGTTTGTCAGTCCACAGAAACAGGAGTCAATTCCTTGAATATTTAGGTATCCAGTGTTTTTCCATCTTCCTGGTCTGAATCTCTGTGGAATCCGTTAGATTTTATTAATTATGTTCATGTGTGAATATTTTATTTTTATGACTCAATTATGCCTTTTGGTCTTTGGCCCTCCCCAGAATCCAGTACAGTAAAGGGACACCTGATGGTGATTTGATCATGGGTTCAGATTTAGGGTTAAATGTCTCTCCATTTTGCTCCCAGAGTAAACATGAAAGTACAGGTCACTGCACTTGCCACATTCTTTATTATAATCTTTATTATAATTATTTTGTCATTTCTTTTCTGTTACTTGACACCTTCTCTTGTAAAATTCTTGACTGTGACTACTATATCTTACTTATGTTTCCAGGCCTTTCATAGTGTCTGATTCTTAATGAGTCACCAATAAACATCCAAAACCAAATCTGACTGGCAGTGGGTAAACTCCCTACACTTCTCACTTTTTATTGCCTTAGACTTTACTTTAGGCCATTTTGGGAAATGTTTTATATCCTAATTGAAATTTGAAATTTGGTAATAAAGCAGTCAAGCAGGAAAAATAATGGAGATGGGGTGAAAAGTTAGAAGGTGGGAGATTGAAATGGAATAATGAGTAATGATAATTTGATAAAATAATGAAACCTAAATCAAAATATTTCATATATTGGAAAATGTTAGTAGTAATTACTAAAAGGATTAATATATAGAGCATTATAAACAATAATGAATTCTATTTTTCAGGGATAATTACCTACTACCGATAGTCTGATAGATTTCTACTTTTAGCCCAGATCTATAGATTTACCTTTGTAATAAGAAGATGTGCTTTAAATTAACCATTAAGAGTGCACAACACCAGTTTTGCACTTTGGAAAACATTATGTAGCCTGCAGCTACATCCTGGCAATGGATCCCATCACATCTCAGAAGCTAAGCAGGGTTGGGCCTGGCTAGTACTTTGATGGGAGACCACTTGGGAATATCAGGTGCTATAAGCTTAGGAGAAGGACCTGGCAGCCCACTCCCCCAAAAAATCAGCCATTGAAAACCCTATGAATAGCAGAGAAGCACTGATAAAGTGCCAGGCATGGCCCAGTGTCTGTGAGTGTTTCTCTATTGTAAGTAGGGTAGCTATGAGTTGGATGTGACTGGATAGCACCTAACAACAACAACAAAACATTATGAGACTCCTTTATTATAGCATAAGTGGTAGTTAAAAATGAGTAGAGAAACTTTAGAAAATAGAGAGAGGGGAAACTGTGAGTTCTTTGTTTATAACTCAATTGTCCGTAACACTTCCTCATAAAATCTGCACTGGGCTGACGTTCTGCTTGTACAGGACTATGAACTTTTTTACTTTGCTGACAATTGACACAGCTAGTACACAGATGCGGAACTTTTCAGTGGTCTGTACCTAGCTGAGATCAGCTGTGGCTTCTTTCTTGGCCACTGTAATTATTCACAAATGAGATAAGAATCGCTTTTGTGCCGGGCATGGTGGCGCATGCCTATAATCCCAGGGGCTTGGGAAGTGGAGGCAGGAGGATCACAAGTTTGAGACCAGAGGCAGTCTGCATAACTTAGTGAGACCCTGTCTCAAAAAGTAAAAAAAAAAAAAAAAAAAAAAAAAAAAAAAAAAGAATCTCTTTTGTTTCTCTGTGATCCCACAGTGGCCTTCCCTTCTTTCTTTCCCACTAACACCTCTCCCCACACCTGGTTCAGAAATCCAGGGAAAGGTCAATCAGGACTTTGCCAGGATTATGAAACGGCTCAAGACACAGTGGGGAGGCACAGCCTCTATCTTGCCAAGGCAGGTAACTCAGTGCATTTTCTAAAAGGCAAATCTGATTCTTAAGACTCCTGATTTAAAGGCCTTAAATAGCTCCTTATTGACCCAAGGCAGGGTTCTCACACTTTCAGAGCAATGGAACATTTCCTTCCTTTCAGAAAGCCTTCATAGAATTCCAATACATACTCCAATACATATGTGGTACCCTGATGCCATTTATCAATGCACAGTTATGTGAGTTCAAGTGTATAACAATAATTATTAAAAACTTTTAAATGAGAACCATATGGATGTTATAGCAAACATGAAACTTGAAATCAGAGGTTATGGATGATCACTGCCATCATATCGGCCTCAAAGTAGCACACAGCAGCATCTCTTCCATGGCTTCTCTTGACAACTGATGTACTTGTTTGCTCCCACCTTTTGGATCCCTGTCATCACACTTCTATCTTTGCATTTGAACTGGTTTGGGTCCCTTCATTAGTCTGAATTCCTTGAAGATAAGAACATTTTCTTATTTCTTCTGTACTCCCAAGGCCTAGTAAAATGCCTAAAATGTTTATATTTAGTCAATATTGCTGCTGTTGTTAGATGCTGGTAAGTGGGGTCCAACTTATAGTTACCCTCATACGGTTTTCAGTGGCTGATCATTTGGGGATTGCTTTGGGAGTGGATTGCCATATCCTTCTTCCTTTTTTGTGGTGCTTGGGTCCTCAGAGAGTAGAGAGCAATACTCCCTCAAGTGAGCTAAACCCCACCCCTTAGTCAACATAGATAGCTGGAAAAAAATATAACCTTCTCTTAGCTTCAATATCATTTCAACATCGATTGAATGACTTACTTAAATTTTTCCCTGTTGTTTTCCTGGGAATTCCATGTATTGCAAAACATCAGATGAATATTGGCTGAAAGCAGAGGATACCTGAAAGATGTCTATCTATGTTTTATTGACTATGTAAAGGCATTTGACTATGTGGCTCACAACAAATTATAGACAGCATAGCGAAGAATGGGAATACCAGAGAACTTAATTGTTCTCATAAGGAATCTGTACATGGACCAGGAAGCAGTCATTTTAACAGAATAAGGAAACACTGGTTGGTTTAAAGTCAGGAAAGGTATGTGTCAGGAATTTATTCTTTCACCATACCTTTTCAGTCTCTATGCTGAGCAAATAATCTGTGAAGCTGAACTTTATGAAGAATAACATGGCATCAGGATTAGAGGAAGAGTCTTTAACAATGTGAGTTATGCAGATGACACAACTCTGCTTGCTAAAAGTGAAGAGGATTTGAAAAATTTACTGATGAAGATCAAAGAAAACAGCTTTCAAAATGGATTGTACCTCCAACATCAAGGAAACAAAAATCCTTACAACTGGATCAGAAAGCAACTTCATGATAAATGGAGAAAAGATTGAAGTTGTCTAACACTTTGCTTTACTTGTTTCTACAATAACACCCACAGAAGCAGCAGTCGAGAAATCAAAAGGTGCATTGCATTGGAAAAAGCTGCTGCAAAAAACCTTTTTAAAGTTTTGAAAAGATGTCATATTGAAAATGAAGGTATGCCTGACTCATGCCCCATTTTCAGTTGCATCATATACTTGTGAAAGCTGAACATTGTATAAGGGAGACAGGAGAAGAACTGATGCTTTTGAATTATGGTGCCAGAGATGATTATTGAATATACCACGAACTGCCAAAAGAACCAACAGATCCATCCTATAAGAAGTATAACCAGAGTGCTTTTTGGAAGCAAGGGTGGTTAGACTGCATCTTACAGATTTTGGACATATTGTCAGGAGGGACCAATCCCTGGAGAATGACATCATGTTTGGGAAAGTGGCAGGTCAACTAGATGGATTGACACAGTGTCTGCAACAGAGGGCTTAAACATAAAGAAGATCATGTGCCTGGCATAGTGTTGGGTAGCATTTCATTCTCTTGTACTTAAGTTCACTATGAGTTGGACCTGACTAGATGGCACCTAACAACAAGAGCAACAACAACCCAAAGGACTGTATGCTATTTTAAAAAATTATTTGATATCAAATCTATGAGATTCAACTGACTGTTTTTTTTTTTTTTTTTTTTTTTTAGGAGACGTAAAGAGAAGAGTCATGGTTGATAAAGGAACAGAGTGAGAAGCTGCAAGCAATTCTTGACTGTGTCTTGGCAACTCTGGCTCCAGGGGCTCAAAGAAAGTCCCAGGCTCTGGGTTCCAGAGGAGAGGGTTGTTGAGCTCAGTTGAGGGGCATATCGTTTCAGGAAGAGTTCTGGGAAAAGGGAGGCTCTGGTTACCTTCATTAAATAGGGAAAGAGGGGGGGTGGTGGAAATTACTATAAGGGATGTCCTCTGATGTCTAGGAAGAATAGCCCAGCACCCACTAAATTGCTAAGGAGAGGGTAAGCTTTTCTAAGAGAATCCGTATCAAAGTCAATATCTAAGAGGGAAGTTGCTCAGATAATTTACAGTATTGTAAGGAGATATGATTATTCAGACCAAATGTGTTCTGGAGAAAAATCACATAGGAAAATGCACCACTTCTCACTATACTTCATTTGGCTTTTGTAGACAAATTTAAAGATCCATTAAGTAAGCCAGAATACTTAATAGCCAGTGGAAATCTTGCCATAGGGTATTGAAAAGTGGGAGAAGCAACCAGTCTTGCTAATTAAACTCAGTTCATTATGGTGCTGATTGAACAATGGTGATACACAGACCACACTAATGAAATCTTTTAAAAGTAAGAACTGTAAGGCAATGGATGGGTCTGGGCCTGAAGGGAGTACCAGAGTGATGGCAGAAAGAAGAAATAGTTAGACAGAAATTTATCCAGTGACTGAGCAACCATTTTAAAATGTAAACTCCTTAACAACTTTTGTCCTTCTTGAGATGATAAGGTCATTTGTGCTTATTTCCTACCCAGTGTCCCTCTTGCAAATGAATTCCCCTCTTTCCTCACGTAGGGCATCTTTCTCCACCAATGCTCAACCCAGAACCCTGAGTTGTTCTTGAGCCTTCCCCTGTTTTCATTCTCCCATATCTGGTTGGTAACTAATTCCTATACTCTATTCCCAAATCCTTTTAAAAATAGGTGTACCTCTCTCCTCCTTCACTACCTCCTCCATTGTCAACATGATGTCTCTCCTGAAGCCTTTCACAATTTCTCCTGTCCAATTTCACCCTTTCAATCAGCTTCCCACATAGCATCCAAGGTGACCTTTGTATAACAATGTCCTCCCCTCCCCAGCTCACACTCTTCAGGAAGCACATTCCATTGCACTGAGAGTATAATTCAGACTCCTTAAGTGGTCAGGAAGGTCCTTCCAGCACATCTTCTGATTTCCCAAATGAGTAAGTCTTTGACTTTTTTTCAATTTCCCTTGAAAACCTCACAGAATATTGCTCATGGCTCTCTGCAGGAAAATTAATACTCTGCCTCAATTTATCTCAGTTATTTCATCTCCCTAGCCTGCAAGTTAGTTTCCATCTCCAATAACATCCTTTCCACATGACTCTGGATGTGCCACTGTGTTCCAGGCTCTGGGCTACAATGGCCACTATGGCAGACACTGCTCTTCTTTTATGGAACATAGTCCTGGAGAGGGGCTACGAAAACTTGTAAGCAAACACATTCACAAAATAAATGAAGGGAGTGGGAATCTGGAGAAGGAGTCCAATAAGACATGTACCATAAAACAGGGTGGGTCATGTTAGAGTGGATGGTCAGAGAAGACCATGCAAGAGGGTGACATTTAAGCTTGTATGGAGAGAATTAGCTGAATTCATTATGGAAGCAGTGGAAAAGGAGTGTTGTGGGCTGAGGGACAGGCTGTGAGAAATTTGATAGCTCGAAAAAGCTCAGTGAACTCCTCGAGTGGGTGGAGGGTAGGTAGTTGGGCCAAGGGCACAAGGTGATATTGGGCAAGTACACAAGGGTCAGATCATTTGGCAATCAGGTTCAACATGCCATTTTTTGGAGGTGTTTAATAAATGTGTTGAGTTTTCATGAAGTGAAAGTACTTCATCTACAAAATTATGTAGGTAATAATATCAAAGCCCTTAAAGTTTAGAGAAAAGCCTGGAACTGAGGCCTGCACATTCCCAGATGAATGCTTTTCCTCATGCCACCATGTACTGCCAGTGAATGTATGGAAGCAGATTTGAGATGTGGTTACAGAACATGTGAAGATGACCATGATGGATACTATCATACACGAGTGGACTGATATGCACATATTGGATGTGACTGACATATTAATTGACAGCCTTGTTTATCAGGATGTGTTTTCTGAAGTCTGTCTTCATTCTAAAAGCAAATGCTGCTCTGTGCCTGAATGCTCCTTTTGTCTAATTACCCCCTCATTTTCTATATTCAGGAAGTGATTCCTCACTATGAGGACCAAGTTATAATTCTCTAACTTCTGCACTCTTGGAACCTAAGTAGCCAGGTAAGAGGCCTAATTACATTGCTGCATAGACCAGGTACAGAGACAGTGAAATCATATAGAGAAGCAAAGGTGACTGGCTGTGTCCAAGCTCCAGCCACCTCTTTGGAGGCCCCAGGCATGTGAGGGAAACCATCCTGAGCCCTCCAGGCCAGTTCAGCTGCCAGCTGTGGACCACTAAGTGATCCCAGTTAATGCTACACAGAGCTGAAGAATCACCCAATGAAGCCCTCTCCAAAATTATGACCCATAGCATCATGAGATACATTGAAATGAGTGTTGTTTTAAGACATTGAGTTATGGGAGTAGTTTTTTATGCAGTCAATAGCTGAAACCTGGGAGCCATATCTAACCTATAAGGTGACAGAGTAGTAATCATGACACACAAATGTGGAGAGGTAATCAGAATTTTACCAAGTTGTCTGAATGTGGAGTGACCTATAGAAAATCACCTAAATAGCTCACCCTGAGTGATTCTGATTTATGGATCCCACACAAAGCCATGGAGTCTGCCTAACTGCCTCCAAGATTTCATAGATTTTGTTGAGATGGGTTCTTGAAAAGTCCCAATCTAATCCTTGGGTTTTCCTGAATACTGTTACTTGAGTCTAAACTGTTGATATTAATTCTACAATATACTAACATTGTATATCTATCTATCTATCTATCTATCTATCTATCTATCTATCTATCTATCTATCTCAACAAGGAACCTGTGTTAGTTCCCATCACCCAGTGCAGCTCTCTGGCCAAATTACATGTAAGAGTTTAATGATATTCAATATATGTATGAGAGAAGCTTGAATTACTATGCTCAGATGCTCCATTTTATTTTGCTTAAGAATTCCTGTCTGTATGGAGTCTTCATCAGGTCCCTTTATGCTCCAAAGAGAATTCTTAAAGATTAATTCTTAATGGACACCTACAGAAGAAAATGATAGAGCACACACTGCTAGCGAGGCCAATAAAAATGAGATTATATTGATGATTGTTAGTTTTTATTTATCTAATATGCTCACAACAGACACCATTTTTATACACAGCATATTTGATCATCAGATATACTTCACTTCTACCCTGGCTATGATCTAATTCTAAAAAGTGTGTGACTCAGAACACTTGGAGATTTGTAATAATCATGAAGGAATCACATAGGTAGCAGAGGGTAGCAGAAAGGAAAGCAGTTAGGAGAGGCTGGTTTTCTTAAGTTAGTCATCACAACCTCAAGAAAGCTTTTTCGCACAGTATAGAGTTTCCTTAAAAAACTTAAAAATAGAGCTACCATATGATCCAGCAATCCTACTACTGGTTATATATCTAAAGGAAATGAAGTCAGTATATTAAAGAGTCATCTGCACTCCCCTGTTCACTGCAGCACTATTTACAATCGTCAAGAAATGGAAATAACCCGAGTGTCCATCAACTGATGGATGGATAAATGAAATATTATATATATACACAATGCAATACTATTTAGCCATGAAAAGAGTGAAATCCTGTTATTTGCCATAGCATGAATAGAACTGGAGATCATTATGCCAAGTGAAATAAGATAGGCACAAAAAGACAGGTACTGCATGAACTCACCCATGCAGAACCTAAAGAAGTTGATCCCACAGAAGTTGAGAGTAGGTTGGTGGTTATCAGAAAGGCCAGGGACCATGGGAGGAGAGGTCATGGGGAAAGACTTAGGAGTGGGTATTAAGTTATGGTTAGATATGAGCAAAAAGTTCTGGGATGCAATTGCACAGTATGATGGCTATATGTAACAATTATGTATTGTATATTTCAAAAAGCTAGAAGAAAATACTTTGAAAATTTTTGCCACGAAGACTGGATAAGTAAGGAGATAAATATGTTTAACCTGATTTAAACATTACACATATATGTGTGTTGAACATTACATGGTACCCTGTTAGTATACGTAATTGTGTTTTGTGTATCAGTTAAAAATAAAGATGACTTTTCTTAAACTTTTTTTCTATTTATTTTATAATGCTTCTATGGTATATTTCCATTTCATGCATACTCTTTTTAAAAGAAGTTTCAAATGAGTAATTAATGGATTAACAACATTTAATATCTTGCTTTCCTCTTTTTCATATCTTCTTTTTAATGTTTTTGCTTGACTTTGTCTTTTGCCCCAGGAATGTGTCAGGCTTCTCAGGTTTATCACTCAACATAACTGAAACACTTAGGAGCAGTAATCTCTTCTGGCCACTGGGGTCAATTCACTAGAGGACTAAAAATAGCAAATGCTGCTCACTCATTTCCTCCCCACCTGTGCACCTGTAGGAGAGGACTTACTATTTTGAAAGCATTCCCACATTCCCTCCGTTACTAGCCATTGGCTGGCCTAAAAACAAGGGAAGGCCTGTGTCTGGGAGAAGGTTGGGTGGATATGATGAAGGTCAACTCAGATGCTCAGATGCCATGAGTCATCAGAATTAGGGACTGACTACTGAGGCAATGATGAGAATCAGGAAGAGGATATTCAGATTTTATACACCTTACAACCCAGCTCTACTGTGTGTGCTTCTGAAGTATTCGCCACACATCAGTGTTATCAAGTTGCAATATGACTTATGGGTTCTTGATGGCAGCTAATTTATTATTATTACTTTTTTCATCAGATATAAGAGCTGTTTTGGTATATCAGCAGGAATATATATCTGCAGGTACATCTAATAGTAACTAGCTGAGATCTGTACTGGTTCGCTGAAGGTCTATGTACAGACACAACAAGTGGGCAGACGATGGCTTGATAAAAGGAAGGGTATTCTCACCACAAGGACGAGCCAGCAACAGAGCAGCCTGCTCTTATGCTGGTGTTATGGGTTGTGTCCCTTCAACAGGCATACTGAAGTCTGTCAAAGCAAAATTAAAGTGGAGAACAGGAGTGAAAAATTCCTGAGCAAACAAAACCAGCTAGACCTTTAAAAATCCTTCACCTTGCTAAAACTGCAAACATAAACAAAACTTAACTTGGGTCATTTA
Organism: Pedetes capensis; assembly: GCA_007922755.1. NCBI lineage: Eukaryota > Metazoa > Chordata > Mammalia > Rodentia > Pedetidae > Pedetes > Pedetes capensis. Next base: position 76,084 of record VMDO01003994.1, on the reverse strand, counting down.
TGAAAAATGCTTGTGTTAAGGAAAAGCAAAACTTAACCTTAGCCAATTAAAAGTAACCACCTAATATTTAATTATGAGATCAGGGATTTACCAATAAGGTAAACCAAAAATGGCACTTTCATAACCATAACCAATCAAATAAGTGCCTTGTTTTTACATCTGCCTTCTTTCCCCTGATAAATACTTGCTTCCTTCAATTCTCATTGGAGCACTAAACTCCTTTTTTTTGTGGTACTGGGGGTTGAACCCAGGGCCTTGCACTTGCATACTCTGCAAGTGCTGGACCAATGAGCTGCACCCCCAGCCCATTTTATTTTATTTTTTTTTACTTTTTGAGACAGGGTCTCGCTAAATTACGCAGACTGCCTCTGGTCTTGAACTTGTGATCCTCTTGCCTCCACCTCCTGAGCCGCTGGGACTACAGGCATGTGCCACTGTGCCTGGCCCTAAACTCCTTTTGATTTGATGCTTCCCAGTTTGTGAATTGTTGTTTACACAAATGAACTCTTAAAAATTAATTTCATCTCTTTTAACAAATCTTAATCCCAGGTAACCTTGAATGTGACTTTATTTGGAAACAGGGACTTTGCAGGTGTAAACAAGTGCAGATGAAGTCATCAGGGCAGGCCCTAATCCAATATAGTATGACCAAGGTCTCTATAACAGAAATACACAGGTCTGAGGCCATGTGCAGGCAGAGGCACAAAGATACCATCTCAGTGGAGGCAGAGAAGGAAGTTGGCAGAGATCCACCCTCAAGGAGTGTCTGGAGCTACCAGAAGGTGAAGTAGAGGTTTCAGAGAGTGCATGGTCCTGACAACACCTTCATTTCAGGCTGAGATCTGAAAACTGTAAGAGAAATTTCTATTTGTTTTAAGCCCTGAGTTTGCAGCATAGTATTCCACCCTTACCTGCAGTTTCACTTTCTATGGTTTTGGGTACCCATGGTCAACCACAGTCTGAAATTATTATTTATCTTGACTCTTTCAAGAGAAAACATAATCACAAACTTTTATGACAGTATATTATTATAAGTTCCATTTTTTGTTGTAATATCTTACTGTGTCTAACATATAAATTAAACTTTATCATAGTTACTCATGTATAGGACAAGATACAGTGTACATAGGTAGAGTTCAGTACTATGCTTGGCTTTAGGCATCCACAGGAAGTCTTAGAACATATTCCTCACGAATAAGGGGAGACTTGTTATTGTAATTTTAGGAAATGTTATAAACACTGAACTTTCCCTCCTTATCACTCAAGATACTAATGCACAGAATCTGAAGTGACAAGAAAATTCATAAACTCATTAGCAGTTAACTTGGAAAAATTCTTTATTTCTTCCAATCCTAGATAGCTTTCATTTAAATATAGTTTTCTATGGTCTGTAAATGAGTTTTGCAGTTTTAAGATGATGTACCTACCATTATTTTAACTATTTAAAATTGTTGCAGAAGTTCTGACTAATTTAGTAAAGCATAAAGAAAAATAATTGGAAGGTAAAATATCATTAACTGATGAGAAAAATAATTTGTAAACAGGAAATCCAAGGATATCAAGTGAAAAAGATGCAAAATTGATATTATTTCAGCAAACCGGCCAGATGAAAGGTCAGTAAGGAAAAATAGTTTCTGTATTTTAATATTAACAGTGTTAAAATGCAATTTGAAAGGATACTTTTAATGGTAGTATCATAAAATTTAACATATGTAGGAACAGATGTAATAAGAAATATTTAGACCCTCTATGAGTAACTTAGAGAACTCCAGCAAAAGAAAGTCTACATTAAATGGAGACATACTATATGCTTGTCTGGGAGGAACAGAGTGTGAAGATATCATTTCTGTCTCAATATATGCATATGTGGCTGTTATTAAATGCTGTCGAGTTGGTGTCTGACTCATAGTGACCCTATGTACAACATGTGAAACATTATTGTTGTCCTCTGCTATTCATAGGGTTTTCACTGGCTGATTGATTTTTGGGAGTGGGCTGCCAGGTCCTTCTCCCAAGCCTGCAGCACCTGGTGTTCCCAAGCGGTTTCCCATCCAAATACTAACTAGGCCTGACCCTGCTTAACTTCAGATGTCTGATGGGATCAGACACCACAGTGGTATGGTTGCAGGCTATAAATGCATATATTTAATGTAATTTGATTTAAAAATCCTAATTATTAAAAATGATTATTAAAAATGATTTTAAAATCCATTCTGAAATAAAACCATAAATATAAAAAATCCATTCTGAAATAAAACCATAAATATAAAACAGGCTTTTATATTAGAAATCTGACCAATAAAAGTTAAAGACTAATATTTCTAAAAGAAAAAACTGTTGTTGTATTGTCGTTAAGTGCAGTTGAGTCAGTTCTGACTCATAGCAACACTCAGGGTTTACAATGGTTGATTGTTTCAGGATTGCTTCAGGAGCGGATTGCCATATCCTTCTCTAGTTTTTGTGGTGCTGGGGATAGAAACCCAGTCCTCAGGTATCAAAAAAATACAGATCTTACTTTTTTGTGGACAGAAGGAATGAAAGTTATCTACTGATATAAAAGTGTGGTTCTATAGCTCTGGTAGAAAAGAGTAATGGAAGGTGGGGTCCCCCTACCCCCTGCCTCTGCTTGCCCTGCCTCAATCCAATCAGAGCTATGCCAGGTGGAGCTGAGAAAATAAACAATACAACCTGGGTTACTACTTGGTTCCTTGTGAATAACTCATTAAAAAAGAATCTCCCTTAACAGCGCAGGGGAGGAGAAAGCAATACATTAGGCCTTTGACTTCCTGATCGACTAGCAGTAACATCCAGGACCTGGTGTCTCAGCCGGCAAACCTACAAACAGGATTACAGAGAGGCCAGGACATCCACGCAGCTATCTCCAGGCAGGTGGGAGGGAGGGCAGTACTGGCTTAGAGGGGTAGGTGCCAGCACAGAGGGATCTTTTCTATAGGGATTAGACTGAGAGTCAGAGCTTTGAGTGAACAACTTTCCCACCTGGTCCCAGCCGCTTTCCTGTAGGGGTGCAAAGCACGAACAGTGCAAATATGTTTGTGTGCATTTTCTTGTTAATGGCAACCTTTAATTAAAAATTCTGCAGGAGACCAACATGCACTGAGATAGAAAGCAAGGCTCATGTGCTCTATGTGGCCGCCCTTCCTCAACGCACACTCTCAGTTATGTTAGAACATTTTCCCATTCATGTGCCCGATGTCGTTGCGCTGGCCTGTGCAGTTTGAGGGCATCAACGAATTCCTTTTCCCAGTAAGCCATGTAAGGCAAATGGTAATAACCTCATTTTGCAGATGAGAGAGCAGGGCACAGGGAGTTTAAGCAACTAATCTGAGTTCCTCAAGCAAGTGAGCCCTGGAAAATAAGCAGAGGCAAGTTCCCTTTTTTTTATCCCCACAGGGACATATGTAATAGTCCTTTTTAATCCAGCATTCAAACCATTTTTAACATTATATCTACATCTTTTCCTTGAATTGAATAGTCTGTATAATAACTAAGCCCTTAGTAAAATACACATCTAGCTCTAAAAATATTTTTAAAATAAACCTTAGCAATTCAACAATCTTCTCATTTACCAATATCTGGTTTCTAAAATTTCTATTTTGCTGTAATGGTTTATGATATTGCTAACAATTACTGCTGGGTATCAGGCTACATAAATATTTAATGATACCATTAATTTCCAAAAGGGAAAAAAAGAGAACCTTGACATTAGGTTTAAGTGGGTAAGAAATTTATTTCCTCATATTTTGCCGTGATATTTAATTTGAGGTTCTTGGATTGAGGCCTCACATCTATGATTGATTAGAATTTGACGTGGCTCTTTAGGAATTTCTGTTCACCTTTAAAAATGGGCTTCCTTCCCCTTGATGCAGCACATAAAAACTGGAACGTTCAACTCTATCAGACTAGCACCTGCTGACCATCCATCTGTTGGGCTTCTTACTTAATGTCCTCCCTCCTGCTTGTTTTTTGAATGCCTGGGAGATTTCACTTTACATTTGCTAAGACTGTTTCATTAAAATACTAATTTTAAACTGTAATTATCTGTTGGTTCGTATTGGCTGTTGAACCACAGTGGCGCTGGTATCTTCTTACTGCAGGAGAATTTCACATCTGTTCTCATCCCTGGAGCCTCAAGCAAGAGTTACTGTGGTACAGCTTGAAAGAGATGTAGAGAACTGTGTTGTAAGAAAAGCAACAAAGGCAAGCAAGAAGAATTATAAATATGGTAAATAGACTCAATTGTAAAACTATTCATGATAATACCTTCCGGGGAAAAACGCAAAAGTAATCAAATAGGAGGCATACCAGGTAATAGTGCTCTTGTCGGGCTGGGGAGATATTAACTGTGCAATGGCTAATCTAGTTCCAGGAGAATTTGCAATCTGCTGGCCCAAGTGGGTGGGAAGTGGGATGGGGTGGTGATTCCTTGTTTTATGATAAAGGTCAATGATATCTTTAGCCTAGAGGGGCATTGGCCAGGTAAGGGGATGCTCACTCGTTGGCCAAACAGTATATCCTCAGATGTAATGCATAAATATGTGAGAAAAAAAAAAGGCAAACTAAGAAAAACAGAAGGGGTCTTACAAATGGATGAGGAATAAAAGAATGGGTAGGAAAGAGGAAAAGAACAACGGGAAGAATAAATATACCCTAAGGAGAAGTCACAATATTTTTTGAGCATCAGCTGTACACAAGGCACTACAGGAGTGAGGTAAAAAGAAGCAGCATTTGCTGCATCTTTACTATGTACTTTGAGATTTGGGTCTGTGAGTTGCGGGGTGGGCAGGTGTCTGCATTGTACAGACAAGGAAACTGAGGCTTGGAGAATCAGATTATGCATTTGATGAAGTTCACTGCACAGTGTTTCATTTCTATGCAAATGCCACATACACAGGCATACAGTTAGTTTATGCAGGGCAGGACCTGCTGCCTGTCCCTCATAGAAGAAGAGAAGCAAAAGCATGCCAGTTGTTACTCTGGTTTAAGGCAAAGCAAAGTGTGGAGAAATATTGGGAGAAATCTCTGTACCATTTTCTAGAGACAACTTCCTTTCCGTTGTTCCTTCCCTCCTTTCTTCCTTGCTCTCTCTGTCTCTCTCTTGCTCTCTTTCTTTCTTTTCTTTCTTGGTACTGGGGGATGAACCCAGGGCCTTGCGCACACTTTTTGTACAGGCTCTACCACCTGCACCCTCAATCCCTTTTTAATTTTTTATCTTGAGACAGAATCTCACTAAGTTATGCAGACTGCCTTGGGCCTCAGACCTGTGATCCTCCTGTCTCTGCCTCCCAAGTTGCCAGGATTACAGTTGTGCACCACCATGCTTGGCCCATTTCTTTATGTTTAAATATGGTTTATACTTAGGTCTTGTTGTTAGGGGCTATTGAGTTGGTGTCCGACTCGTAGCGACTTTATGTACACTATTCAGTGCTTCTCTGCTAGTCATAGGGTTTTCAATAGCTGATTGATTTTCGGGAGTGGGTTGTGGAGTCCTTCTCCCAAGCCTACAGTATCTGGTGTTCCCAGGTGGTCTCCCATCCAAGTACTAAGCAGGCTGGACCCTGCCTAGCTCTGGAGATCGGATGGGATCAGATGCCACAGTGCTATGGCTACAGGCTACTTAGGTGTTGTTGTTGTTAGATGCCTTCAAGTCACTGTCCAACTCGAAGTGACCCTTTGTGTAACAGATAAACCACTATTGTCATGCTGCTCTGCTATTCATAGAGTTTTCAATGGTGGATTGATTTTTGGGAGTGGGTTGCTGGGTCTTTCTCTTAGCTTGCATAAAATTATAAAATTGGCCCACAGCCTCAAGGCTCCTAGTCCTACCCATCTACTATCAGGAACAACTCCAGAAGATTAAAAAATGTTCTTGAGCTACCTTCCAACCCTCCATCACCCCTGTACCCCAATATCCTCGGGAAAATTAACTTGAAGAAAATCAAATTAATGATGGAAGCAAAGTAAAAAATGAGGCCAGAGGGGCAGACTATATCTCTGAGAGTGCATTCAGTGCTTCAAATAGAAGATAAAGTGCTGCTGCCTCTGTCAATATATGAGAAATAAATTGCCAGTTGCGAAGACAAAAAACAAAAACAATGACAAAAACAAAAGCAAGTGAAAGATCTTTAAATCTCTGAGGAGAAAAATAAGAGCTTTAACAATGGCCAAAGCAAAGGAAGCTTCCACTCAACTTCTTAGCTATCTGCTGGTATTTCATACCTTAATAGTCTAAGGATACTTTAGTTGGGATTACTGACATACTTTGGGTGTGTTCACTGAACATAAAAAGAAGTTAGACCTTTTTCAAATATGCTGTATCCCTGGAATTATCTTGGACACTTGGGGACAAAAAGTTTAGGAAGTTTAGGAAAGGAGGAAGGGTAGAATACCTGCTCTAGTCTGAGTCTAAAAGAAAAGAAAGCAAATGAGGCTAAAATCAAGCCTAAAGAGAGCCGAATCAAGGGCTATTCCCTTGACAAATTAATTTGGAAATCCTGTAAGAAAATATCATGCTTTAGCTCTTGTTTATATCTGCTAGAGACACTGAACTATGTGTTAAATAACAAGTATTTAACGTAGAAACTTAAAGTCCATTTTTCTTTTCTATCTCCAGAACCTGGGGACTAGATTGTTAATAATTTAGCTAATTGAGTAAAACCTAATACTTGAATGTCTGTAAGCAGGGAAATAAAAATTTGAGATTTCCTGTAGGTATAGGATGGATAATATTTAATGCATCAGAGACCATTAGTAAAAGAAAATATTATAGCCATACACACCCTCTAAGAGTCTAACTAATAAACATCTCCCAGCTGCTGTTGAAAAATCGGCAGCAGCATCAGTACCAATTTCAAGACAAAGCACAGCTGACAGATGTTTGAAAGGATAAATCAGGTTGCACAAGGATTAAAATAATAAGTCCCTAGTGTCTTTTAAAGGCAGAGGTGCCATTCCTATTTCCAACTGCCTGAGTATAACTGAGAGATGGATCCTGGGGGTCAACTGAGAGATGGATCCTGGGGGTCATCATCAAGAAACTCAGTAGGCATTTGAGTGGTATATTACTGAAACTTAGCACAGTTTCTATCCACACTGAGCTTTAAGGAAGAATAGCTTTTATTGATACTTCTCTTCTTTAAAGGGAGTCTCAAAGTTTCTAATTTGGTTATAGCATTTGGGACATGATGTGACTATGGTTACAGCATTTGGGACATGATGTGACTATGAATTGGGCTAATATAATGAAACAATGATAGTCATTTTTTTCTGTATATTTTAAAGGATGTTTAGCATGGTGAAACAGCTATTATAAAAAGAAAGCATGGCAAGAAACTTCCTAATTGAGAAACATGCAATTATTGAGAGTATGTTATATCAATTCTTGTTGTAGTTGTTAAGTGCTGTCAAGTCGGTATCCGACTCATAGCGACCCTCATAGGGTTTTCAATGGCTTATTGTTTCGGGATTGCCTTGGGAGTGGATTGCCAGGTCTTTCTCCCATTTTTGTGGTTCTGGGAATCGAACTCAGGACCTCAGAGACTGCAGCGCAGTTCTCTACCAACTGAGCTAAATCCTAGCCCCCATATCAACTCTTACTTGTCCTTTAACAAGTGGGTTAAGGGGATGTTTTTAAAAATATGCATGGCTAGGGCTCATTCCAAACTCATAGGTCTTTGGGAGTCACTGGCTTTTTCTGCATTACTCCTCTGGATATTATTTTATTACACTGTATACTAAGTTGCATTGCACTGGTTTGAATGCCTGCTCGGTTACCCTCCCCTTGCTCATATTTACACGTGAGCCCACTGAGGCCAAATTCTGGATCTGAGTTACTTTTTGTCCCCAAGTGTCCAAGATAATTCCAGGGATACAGCATATTTGAAAAAGGTCTAACTTCTTTTTATGTTTAGTGAACACACCCATAGTATAAGTCAGTAGTCCCAACTAAAGTGCCCTTAGACTATAAGGCATGAAATATCAGCAGATAGCTAAGAAGTTGCGTGGAAGGCAATGATGGACAGACAGCTCAGGCTCTCTAAGCCCACAGTTTGTCACTCTGGCTTCATGTTAGAATCAGTGCTCTTCAACGTTTGATCCACAATCTGCCACTGGTCCAAGATGAATAGGTCTGAGTTTAGAAACTTTTATAGCAATTTGACATTGCAACGATACTTAATGATGTGATTTTGCATTTTACAAAAGAGTTCGGTTGAAACTTAAAACAAAAAACGACTGGTTATCTATATTGATGGTTTAAGAAATATCATCCTAGGTATCTTATGTCACCTCAGACAAATTATTTCAGAAAGAGGGAGATGTCTAAGCATCCCCATGGTATTTCGCTCCTTAGATGAGTCTAAAGGGGTGACATAAAATCCATTAAAGGACTAGTTTGGCACAGGTACTGACCAATTGGAATAAAGGTGGCCAGCATCCCCAATTGGAATAGAGGCAGGATAAATGGTGCTACAGCACTGGTATCAGCCTTTACCATTAATGTCCAGATGGTGTCAATTACTTAATGAAGTCTGAGCTAACTTGGAATGGTGCAACCACATGTGAAAGGGAGGATACCTTTCTATGTAGTTAAACTTCAAGGTAATTCTAAATTGGAAATCTATGGATGGTCAATAGCCATGACGTAGAGTAAAACTTCATTGTGGAATGGATCAAAGTGGGCTCAATTTATACACTCCAAATTATGACAACTATCTAGAATTGGACTACTCTAATATAACTATTGTGTTTTTTCTTTAATACAAAAATAAAGGGAGTCAATGTCACTTGATTTCTACTCTCTGAGAGCTTCAACTACCACAAGGCAATTTTATTTGATAGGACAGGGCCCATCAGGACACTTTTGATGTTGTTGTAAGCGCTATTAAGCATTATCAATGATATACATCTCTTTTCAGATTCCTAAGTCTCTGAAATTCAGGACAAATCCTCATGTAGTTGTTGTTGTTAGGTGCCATCAAGTCGTGTCCAACTCATAGCAACCCTCATAGGGTTTTCAGTGGCTGATTGTTTTGGGATTGCCTCAGGAGTGGATTGCCATGTCCTTCTCCCATATTTGTGGTGCTGGGAATTGAACCTGTGACCTCAGAGTCTGCAGAGCGGCATTCTACCAACTGAGCAAAATCTCAGGCCCCTCATGTAAGAGAGATATTAAATAATTCTATTTCAGAAAGTAATGTTATCGATAATGTATTAATAAAATCTTTGTTCTTCTTGATTTGTGCTATGGAGTTGTCATAAAAATATGTATACACTTAAGCCATATTTGAGAGAGTAAATAATCATTCTTTTAAAGAGAAAATCAGTTTTAAAAAGTTAAGATGAAGCAATGACATACCAGACTGTCCTGATTTTTTGGGTTGTACTTGTCTGCGAATTCCCCCATGTATCTTGAATCCTTTTCACACCATCACTGCAAGTTATCTATCCTGCCCATGTTTGAACATATCCAGTGACAGAGAGCTACCAGCTCCCAAGGGAGCCTATTTTATCTTTAAATTCTCTATTAAAATTCACACTTCTACTGAGCTGCAATATGTCTGCCTGTGACTTTATTTGGTGGTCTTAGTTTCTTCTCTTTCTCTCTTTCTGGGGTCTTCAGAACAAGGTATCTGTGGGTGCTCCTATCACTGAGTCATTATGTCTTCTGACCAAATGACTCCACTTCCGTCAGTTATCAACCATCCATCAATTCTGTAACCACCCTGGTGACTTGATTTTCACATGATGAGTATATGTCATTGTAATAGATATACTCCCCATAAAAAGTAATGCCATTAGTCAACTTCAGAAACATTTATTAAAACCTTAAAATATGGGAGGGATGCAGAGTTGAAAACCAGGATTCCTGCTGTACAGGGATTTATACTTTTATATATCAGAGTAGGAATAAAAGTGTTTTAAGAGAAAACAATCTATTCCTTGTCTAACCATTATAGAGTATGTGATGTCTATTAATAAAATAATAATGCACATTTACTGAGAATGTTCTTTATGCCATGGACTCTGTTATCTCATTTTGACCTCACAACAACCCAATCAAGTAGGTGATTTCATTCTGTTATCCATATTTTACAGAGAAGAAAACAGAGGACTAAGGAACTAAATTAGCAGTGTAAGCAAGGAAGTAGCAGAACTACTGTAGCCTATATTCATGTAGAAAAATTAAGAAGTTGTTTAAGCTTGCTACCCAACTGACCAGATTTGCAATGTTGTCCACTGGGTCTGGCTAATGCTTACAACACACCAAATGTTCACAGGTCATGGGCCCTTCTCCATTATCCATTCACACTTAGGTTTTATCTGAGATAGCTATTTGTCTCAATCCTATTTAAGCCAGTTATACTTGTCACTTTGATTATGTGACTCAATAAAGAATCATGCACTTACGTCAAGTTATGTTGAATTTTGGAGAAATGTTTTACAGATGAGTCTCTAAAAATTGCTACAGAATTAAGTGAGATGAAGCAAACTGTAAAAAAAAAAAGTATAAAAATTCTAGAAAGGTTCGGATTAATTGAGAGTTGTCATTAAATATTTGCTCCATTAAAAAAAAGCAAGAAATCAAGCCGGCACAGTGGCACAGGCTTATAATCCTAGAGGCTGAGGAGGTGGAGCCAGGAGGATCGCAGGTTAGAGACCAGAGGCAGTCTGTGTAACTTAGTGAGACCCTATCTCAAAAAGTAAAAAAAAGAGCTGGGGGTGCAGCTCAGTGGTCCAGCACTTGCAAAGCATCCAGGCGCAAGACCCTGAATTCAACCCCCAGTACCACAAAAATAAAAAAATAAAAAATAAAAAAGTAAGAAATCATAGATGATTCTTTACCAATGAGATTTAGTGAAATGGTTAAATTTAAAACTTTTGTTAGGGCCAGGTACCATGGCACAGGTTTGTAACCCTAGTGACTTGGAAGGCTGCAGCGTGAAGATCACAAGCTCAAGGCCAGAGCAGCCTGCTCAACTTAGTGATACCCTGTCTCAACTTTAAAAATAAAATGGGGCTGGGGTGCAGCTTGGTGGTAGAGCATTTACCTAGCATGTGTGAGGTCCTGGGTTCAGCTCCCTCAATACTGACAAAAAGGAAAAAAATCCCTCTAGTTAGGAGACTTGGCTGAAGGATATATTCCAAATGTAAGGAATCAGAACACACACCAAGCAAATGAGAACAGAGGTCAGCCACAAGCCACAGAGATGACCATACTGGTCTATACTGATTGGATTACCTGCCAAGGAAAAGTTTTGGTCTAACATCAAAAGATTTGTGAAAGAATGAACATTCAGAGTCTAAGCTTAAAAGTTTAATGTACACTGGATATTTCTGCTAATCACTTGTGGCCTTGCTCTGGTGGCAGGAAAGTTGCCACCACACTCTTGAGTTGGAGCTAGGGTCTGAAACACAGCTGACCTCAAAGAGCATTTGCTTGACATCTGTGTAGACTGCCTCCAAATGTTTTATGCTATCACTTTTCTCTTACTAAATACCACAGTCTATTAATAAAGCCCAGAGTTGCATAAGCATTCTGGGAAGCTTCTGCACATTTGGAAGGCTTTCCCCGTATTGATGATTCACAAGTTTAGTTTATTTCAACTAAAACTTTTCCATACTTGCTAATCATATGTCCTTTATCCTCTGGTGGTGGTGTTCTTTTTGTATCCAAGTGCCAGACCTTGAAATTATCCATTTTAACTTTCTTTTTTCTGGATTTGGCCCATCATTTCAGTCTACTGAGATCTTCTGAGTCTTGTCAGCCAACATATCCCTCTCTCTGAATCTCATGTCATCAGCTAATTTAATAAGGAAGACTTGTGTCTGCCCTTTTAAAATCTGACCTTGTCAAAAGTCTCCCTGGGTATTCAAGCTGATTATGTGGATACTTCCTCTGTTTCCTTCTTACTGGATTAGTTGGTGATTGAAGTCACAAATCTGACTGTCCCAGGATGCCAGGGCTGTCTTCTCTTGAAGAATCTCATATGTGGCTCTGTGCCTGTCTTGTCTGTGCCTGCATTTAGCCTAATACATAGGGTATTTAATAAGTACACATCAATCAACGAATTTCATTTTTTTCTGACATAGGATGATAATGACCGTCAATTTAGAAAATAAATAAAAAGCTGCTGGTAATTTCACCAGCTAATATACACTACTTCACAATTTATCAACGAAACCAGGAGCCCAAATTTGAGAGAAAAGTAAGCATAGATAGATTAAAGGAGCTTTAGAGAGTTTTGGACCATGCAGTTTTATCAGTGTTATTTCTTATATCAAGATTTGAATATTCTAAAAGGCTATATTGATTGCCTAAATCTAAAAATAATTTCATCAATGGAGGCAGATGTAATATGATATAATATGCAAATTAATGCTGCATTCTGCATTCACTGAAAAATATATTAAAGCAGACCATTTAGCAGTTTGACAACTTTTTTTTTCTTTTTAGTGGTACTTGGGGGTTGACCCCAGAGTCTTGCATACACTTTGCAAGTGCTCTACCATTGGGCTGGACTCTCAGCCCCTTTTTTATTTTTTATTTTTGAGTCAAGGTCTCACTAAGTTACAGAGGCCACCTTTGGCCTCGAACTCACTATCCTCCTGCCTCAGCCTCCTGAGTTGCTCAGGTTATAGGCCTGTGCCACTGTGCTCAGCTATGAAAAATTGCTAATACCTTTCTAAGCAACTTATTTTTCCCTCTAAAATCTTACTGAAAACTCTTAAAGACAATAAATATCTTTGAGTTCTCAGTGGTCTAGAAATAGGCCCAGACTAATGTGAGGGATAGTGCTTATTATTCTTGAATGTTGTTCTAAATTAAGGAGATAAGTTGCTGAAAAGCTAACTACTGTCAACTGGAAAACCTCCAATTAAGTAGTTGGATTTCAACCTCTCCTTGGCTGAAAGACTGGAGGAGATTTATCAACACTTAGAGAAATCAAGACAGAACACAGGGGCTGGTTTAGACAACAAAATACTCTGATTCACTTTCTCCGCATTGACAAAATATACTGTGTGCCCACGAACTTAAGCTGTGTTCACGCACACTGAAACCTTTTTGATACAAAAACAAGGGAGCATTTAAATTTAAACAGATTTGACAGCAAAACTGTCTGTCTTGTGTGCTACCAAACGATGAGTCTCAGAAACCAGCCCTTCAAAACTATCTCCGTCCACGTGTGTGTGGTAGCATCAGTGACTGGCAGTGGGGCTAACTCCAATCAAGGAGGAAGCTACATCGTCCCCAAGTGCTGACTCTGAAGTCCCTGAGGGGTGCTGAGGGGCAGTGGTGCCCCAAGTGCCCTGCCATCCTTTTGGGGACATCCCCTGCTGGCTTGATGAGAGAAGGGCCCCTCAGGAAGAAGGCTCACTATTGGTGGTTACTCTCTAATCTTCACCCCACAGGGCTCTTTTTAGCTTCTCTTTTTTCAGTGATTTTTCTTTAACAAAATACATATGACAAAATTTTAGATTCACGGTAAAATGAAGTGGAAAGTACAGAAGTTTCCCATATACTCCCTGACCGTCTACACTGTATAACTTCCTTATTATCAAGATCTACCACCAGAGTGGTATATTTGTTAGAATTGATGCTTTTAGGTTGACACATCATTACAATCCAAAGCTCATAGTTTACATGAATGCTTGTTCTTAGTGGAGTATATTCTATGGATTTGGAGAGATTTATACTGACATTTATCCACCATGAAGCTAAACAGGTTAGAGCCTGGTTAGTCCTTGGATGGGAGGCCACCTGGGAATACCGAAGGATATAGGCTTAAGACAAGGACCTCACATCCAATTCATGAAACAATCAGCTATCAAAAACTCTATGAATAGCAGAGAAGTACAATTAGACACAGGGCGAGGCATGGCACAGTGTCAGATAGTGCTTTTTTGTGGTGCACATAGGGTCGCTATGAGTCCAACTTGATTTGATGGCACCTAATAACAAAGTATTATACAAAGTGGTTCCACTGCCTTAAAAATCCTCTGCACCTCACTTATTCACCTCTTCTTTACCCAACCCCTGACAACCATCACTGGTCCTTTTACTGACTATAGTTTTACCTATACTAGAATGTCATATAGTTGGAATCATATGGTAGGTAGACTTTTCAGATTGGCCCCTTTCCATTTGTAATATGCATTTAAATTCCTCCATGTCTTTTCACAGCTTGGTAGGTCATTTCTTTCTAGCACTGGATAATATCTCATTGTCTGGAAGTGTGACAATTTATCCAATTTACCTACTATGGTTTGGATCTAAAATGTCCACCAAAGACCATGTGTTGAAGGCTTGGCTGCCAGTCTGTGATGCTATTGAGAGATGGTGGAACCTTTAGGAGGTGGGGCCTAATGGAAGGAAGTTAAGCCTTTGGGGGCATGCATTTGAAGGGGATATTGGCTCTTCCTCTATGTTTTTGTGCTTCTTGATGGCTGTTAGGTAAGGAGCTGGATTATTTTTCATGGGACTGGGACATAACACTTGCCAGCCTATGGGAAGAAAGATTTATTTTGGCTCACAATTTCAGAAGTATAAGTCCATCATTGCAAGGAGGGCCTGGGGAAGCAGAGTGGTTCACATGGTGGTAGCTAGGAAACAAACAAAGGGGATACAAGAAGGGGCCAGGGCAATATATAACACTCAAAGACACGGCCCCAGTGAGCTACATTCTCCAACTAGATCCCACTCCCTACCTTTCACCATCTCCCAATAATGCCTTTATATTATGAATCCATCAAGGGATGATGGGAAAAAGATGTGTCAGTGTACTCCCAAAACAATCCTGAAACAACCAGTCATTGAAAACTCTGTGAGGGTCACTACAAGTTGCATCCAACATGATGGGGCCTAACAACAACAATCAAGGGATTAATCAATTGATTAGATGAGAGCACAGATGATCTACTTTTCTCTGAAAATGCCCTCACAGACACATCCAGAGGTGTGCTTTACTAATCCCTTAGGCATTTCTTAATTCAATTAAGTTACCAATCAAGATTAATCACCACAGAAGCTCAGAAGCTTTGTTCTGCCACATACTCCCTACCACAATGCTCTTCCCAGCCACAGATCCAAAAGCAGCAGAGACAGTCAGTCATGGGTTGAAACTTCTTAAACTGTGAGCCAAAATAAATCCTTCCTCCTTATAAGTTTGTCATCTCAGGTATTTTGTCATAGCAAAGGAAAGCTAACATAACTACTAAAGAACATCTTAGTTACTTCCAAAATTTAAACATTTCTATGTGTACAATTTAGTGGCATTCATTACATTCATCAAATTGTATAACCATCACCTCTATGAGTTTTCTAAACTTTTCCATCATTTCAAATGGAAACTTTGTTAGCAATGAAGCAATAATTCTCTGCTATCCCAAGCTGCTTTTTGTCTCCATGGATTTGCTTATTATTGATATTTCACATAAGAGGAACCATACAACATTTGTCCTTTTGTGTCTGGCCTACATCATTTAGCATAATACTTCCAAGGTTTACCCACATTGTTGTAAATGTACCAGAATTTCATTTCTTTTTATGGCTGAATAACGTTCACTTGTATGTATACATCATGTTTTGTCTATCAATTCACCCATGGATACTTAGGTTGATTTTACCTTTGGTAACTGTGGATAATGCTGCAATGAAAATTGGGATGCAAATATCTGTCTCAGGTTCTGTTTTCAATTCTTTTGGGTATATATCCAGGAGAGGAATCGTTAAGTCACATGGTAATTCTATGTTTAGTTTTTTAAGGAACTGCCAAACTTTCCACAGTAACAGCATCATTTAACATTCCCACCAATAACACACAGGGATTCCAATTTGCAGCTTTTATTGAGACCCAGGCAGAGTGATTAGTTCAACTGAGAGTTAACTTGAAGTTACCTGGCCTATTGATTAACTGGCATCCTTATTTTACTCCAGACTCCATAAAATAATTTTTACCATAAGCTGTTTTAATTTACTATTCTCAGACCTACAGTTTGCCATTGGAGTTTCCCTCACTAAAAATTTTGTTTCTATGCCTTAGGCTTCATCTTTCTCTGACCAATAAAACCTTAACTCATTCTTCTGCTTTGCAGGTGGAAACAGTTCAAGCCATCTCTCAGTTCTTAGTTCACCCAGGCTTAATATTTATCCAAGTTAGCATCTTTACATACCCCCTTTTCAGACTCTGCCTGACCTTCCTTGGGCCACTCAGCATTTTTTGCTCAGATCCTCCTTACCCCTGGGTTAATATTCTTACTGCCATCTTCCCGGGGCCAGGCCCCCTTGTTAAAATGAGGTGAGATGCTCTTTTTGACTCTGATATTGCACAAGGCAATCTTAACATTGGCACAATTCTATGAAAGAAAACTTAGCAAAAGATGAAGGCTAACAAATGGGTCCTTTAATAGAAACTCCCTTCCCCTTTCCCTGCAGTTGTGCCTTGCTTTTATTCATCCATCCACCTCTAACCTACTTGAGGCCACAGCTGCTGTCTCACAACAGCAGCTTCTGAAGTTATGCCTTTGCCTCTACCTCCCACTTCAGTCCAATCCATCTTGTCAGCTGCACAGTATCTTCCCAGGGCAGATTTTTCTGCTAGAACCTATCAGTTATTAAGTTCCTACTCAATATAACTCCACAGTCTGATCCAGGATTCCCCGACTTCCACAGTGGCCCAACCCACCTTTCCCATGCTGTCTTCCAATATGTCCTAAAGGAAGTCTCCCATCCAGCTCTGGCCTGCTTGTTGTGTGGCCTTTGTGCTTCCCATTAATTGAGAGCTTTTGCTTAGCCAATGCTACTTTGTGTTCAAGGATAGAGTTCTGTGATGACTCTGGCTAGAAGTGAAATGCATAAACTTTGCTGCTCTGTCAAAATCTGTAGCATTTGACAGATGCTTAGTTTAATCTGAAATGTATCCACAATCTTGGCATGTCACTAGAAGAGGGCAGATGCAGGGGTGCCAAATGGTGCCATATCGGGCATTCACCAAGGTTAAGGTCTCATCCTCAGCCCTGTAGCCTGGGGAACCTGACATTATATAGTGCATTCTGAGGAGAATTGTCTTTTAGGAATGGATACACGTGACCTGTGCTCAAGGAATTGGGGGTGTGTGTACTGCAGAGTGCCATTGACTTTATAATGACAGCTCTGTGTGTGTGTGTGTGTTTTTTTTTTTTTTTTTTTTTTTTTTTTTTGTGTGTGTGTGTGTGTGTGTGTGTGTGGCACCAGGTGTGGGGGGGTGAACCCAGGGCTTCCGGCATGTTTTTCTGTAGCCCTAATCCATTTTTTAACATTTTATTTTGAGACATAGTCTCAATAAGGTACACAGGCTTCCTCTGTCTTGAACTTGTGATTCTCCTGCCTCCACTTCCTGAGTCACTGGGATGATAGGAACATACTACTGAGCTCAGCAATGACAGCTTTATCCTACATGAATGGAAGCACATAATATCATATGAATAGGAGACCCTTCTTTCCCCAGTAGATGGACAAGTAGATACTTGTTGCTGTTGTTAGGTGCCATTGAGCTGGTATCTGACTCATAGCGACCCTGTGTACAACAGGGGAACCACTATTGTCAGTGTTTCTCTGCTGTTCATAGGGTTTTCAATGGCGGATTGATTTTTGGGAGTGGGTTGCCAGGTCCATCTCCCAAGCCTACAGCACCTGGCATTCCCAGGTGGTCTCCCATCCAAGTACTAACCAGGCCCCACCCTGCTTAGCTTCCAAGATCTGAAGTGATCAGATGCCACAGGGCTAGGGCTGCAGGCCTAGACATATACTAGAAGCCAATTAATAATCAGAACATCTAGTTAATGGGGGTCAAAACAGATGCTGGCTTGATGAATCCAAATGGGGATGCCTTTGTTATTGAGGTTGACCTGTCACTTCCCATTTCTGGACTTTGGAGTTCACTCTATCTGGGCTGACCACATTCTCTCAATGTGCGATTCCACAGTTGTACTGTTGACAGCCAACAATGCAGCTCAAGACAATATTACCCTCTGCCTTGAGACCTTAAGGAGGCTTTGAGTATAGCTTTGCTTTCCCCAGATTCTGCAGCAGCCTGTCTTTGGCTTATCCCCAGCCCAAGTTCAATCATTATAAACATGCCGGAGCACATTTAAGAATTTTAACTCTCAGAAGATAAAGCTTTTCCCCACTCCTCTTCCATGTTTCTGGGAGTTACTTTACCTTTCTATCACATGGCTACTCTGTGTCTAGTTACAAATTCCATTGCACTACACTCACTTAGACACAGCTCTTCTTTCCATATGCGGATAGAAAACTCTGTGAGGACTAACCTAATATCCTATGTGATTGTCTATGCCACACATGACCAGTTATTGGGGGCTGTTGAGTTGGATCCAACTCATAGGGACTCTATGTACAACAGAACAAAACCAAACTCAGTACTGTGCCATGTACATATTTTTATGTTGAGACCAATGTGGCAGACATTATATGTCTTCCCATTTTGAGTCATGCCACATCAGCAAAAGAAGGCCCTAGGGCCTTTTCTTCATTCCCGTCTTTAAGATTGACTCTATTTTGAGGAGGCAACTCTTCCCCAGTTGTTTCTTGAATGCCTTCCAGCCTGGAATCAGGGGGCACATTTTCTGGCACTATATTTGACAGTGCTTCTCTGCTATTCATAGAGTCCTCAATGGCTGATTGTTTTGGGAGTGGGCTGCTAGGTCCTTCTCCCTAGTCATAGTCTGGAAGCTCAGCTGAAATCTGTCCATCTTGGGTGTCCCTGCTGGTATCTGAAATACCAGTGGTATAGCTTTCAGCATCACAGCAACATACAAGCCCCACAGCATGACAAGCAGACAGACATGTGGGGAACATGTGGCCTAGCACACATTAAATATTCAGCCAATATTATTGAGAAAAGAGCTGTCCTAATTAATATTCTGTGATCAAATCTCTCTAATTTTTCCTTCTTTCAGCTATTGCTTACCATTAGGGATTGTTTTGAGGCAATTATAAATGTTGGTTTTTCCAGAAAATGTTTAGAATGAAAAAAAAATTGATTATACAACATTTGCCAGCCTTGAATAGCTGGCTCTACAGTAGCAGTCTCTGCAAAGTCCAAAGGGGCTGCCTACTGGGTAAGGCTGGGTTGGCAGGCCATTTGGAATCTGTTCCACCCTGCCAGGTGGCTCTTCTTACACAGAGCTGTGACTGGGCCCTTGACTACTGCCTTTCTGATTCGGGTCTCACCTCCCTGGAGCTAAGGAGCAGTCCTCAAAGGTGACAGGGCAACAAGCTGAATTTCTTTGCATGTGCTGTTGCCCCAAATGCCCTGAAGAAGAGCCACTCCCACTGGGGGCAGCAGATGATTTATTCCCCTAACTTGAGACAGGAGAACAGCTGAATAAGCACTGCTCACGGCTCTGCCACACAGTGTTATGCTATCCGCTGCACTCAGTTTTCACGTCCTTTAGTGAGGGAAATGGAATGAGTAGGAAAGGAGACCATGAAAAACATGAAATCCGTTCTAAAGATGGGCTTTAATGGCACCCAAAGTCGATCTTAGAAATCTTGTCTAAATAATTCCAAAATTGGCACAGGAAATATTTCCATTTGCCAAGGATCCTGAGGGAATTTCATGATTCACATGCTCAGGATGAGGCTGTGTGTCCAGACACAGGATGGAGTCAGGGCTGTGAGCACCGTGAAGCCTTTGTGGCCTTCTGTCCTGTACCAGGTCACACCAAACCTGTCAGCGCAGCCCATCCGATGTGTTTCTTATTGAACATTTCTGTTTTCCACATGAATTACTGAACTATATTCCAGACACCGATTTTTATCCCCTCATAAGATAAATTTTAGATTCTATTGGCACATTCTTATATGGTGCCTCACTCTCAAGTTATGAAAAAATAAAAATAAAAATAAAAACAAACTTTAGTTGGTAGAACAAAACAGACCAGAAAAATCACTCAGAAGGGCTTCTTTCTTTTTCGTTATTCTCATAAAAGTGTAGGAGCTTAAAAATATTTTCGAATATATTAGATATAAATAGGCCACTCATTTGGCCTCATAATTCATACTGGAATAAATTAAATGTATTTCCTTTCCCTGTCTCCCTCTCTTGTTGTGTGTATGTGTACATGCTGGGGCAAAAGGCATGCTAAATAAAAGACTTAATAAAATCTCAGCAACAGATCACACCTAGTATGATATTTTTATATGATTAGCCCCCTATTTAGAAAGGATTCATTCATCCAATAAGAATTTATTAAGTGACTGCTCCTGAAGCTGGATATGCCCTCATTTAACAGAACTTCACAACTGGAATATCACTGAATTCCTAGGAAAAAAGTATCCTTTTTATATAAATGTAAGATTTCCCTATACTCAGTGCCTTAGAGAGAAATTTAGAGTCTTTGTTGTTGTTGTTGTTATTGTTTGAGGTACTTGGGGGATTGAACCCAGGGTCTTTAGCTTGCATGCTTTGCAAGTGCTATACCACTGAGTTGTACCTCCATTTTTTTACTTTTTATTTTGAAACAGGGTCTCGCTAAATTACAAAGACTTCTCCGGTCTCAAACTTGCGATCCTTCTGCCTCTGTCTCTCACAGGTGTGAGCCACCTCGCCTGGCTTAAAACTTGGAGTCTTTCAGAAGATGGTATACAAGAGGAGACTGCCAGATTCCTTTACCACAGAGGCAGGAGACAGGCTATGTCCATTCTCTCCTTAAAAGGAAATAACACATTTTTCTTCTACTGTCCTAACAAGAAAAAATGGAGGAGTTACTGAAGAACCAAGTTAATCTTCTGGGATAAGGATGTTGATTCACTTTAATTACTTTGCTTCCACTGTATCTTCCTACCAAATTTTCTGTTTGTTTCAACAGATTTATGAAAAAAATACAAGAATGAAAGTCCAGTAGGTTAACGCAATTAGGTAATGAACTAAAACAACTTGATATCATGTCAAACATTATGACATCTAACAGCATGTTCTGGGGGGTGTCAAAAAATGCACACACATTTTAAGAGATATTATCTATGCATTACTTTTTGAGGTTGAATTGAATTATGGTGTGAATGTGACTAAGATATTTGCTCAAAAGATGGCATTAATCAAATGAATGGTAGCACCAACACGTGACAGGCAGGGCAGTCAAAGAAAATGGCAGAAGCATGGTTGTCATTGTCAGAACACAAAGACCATTCTGAAGTGCTATTTGAATTTTGAAAACATGGTGAAAGTGCAATGACAATGGAGGTGTGAGAGTGCAACAGAACCTCCAACGTGCCTAGCAGCACGTTGTGGTACGTTTGCATTTGTGGTACGTTTGAAATGCATGTTACTGTGTGTAATGTGCATAACGGAAGATCTGGCAGGCCTCACAGAACTAGTCCTGCTTCAACTGCTATGATGTTGGAACAGTATACATGCTTGCCACAGAAGGCTACCAAACAATGTGTACATGAGACAGGAGTTAGTAGAACTAGCATATGACACTTTTTTTAAAACAGCAAAATGGAAATTTATCATCCCAAGATATGTAAACATTTTTGGCACCCTCTGTATAGCTACATCTGTGTGTGTGTGTGTGTGTGTGTGTGTGTGTGTGTGTGCATGTATGTGCATATATATATGCATATATATATATATATATATATAATTGTTGATGTTCATTAGCATCAGCTGATTTCTATATCCTGAGAAACAAAAAATTGGAGAAAACATTACATATGTGTGACAAAACCAATAAACTTACTTGCAAAGTTACTTAAAAGGCTTATTAGCATATTTTCCTCACACTTTTTAGTGAAAATTTGTAAAACATTGAGCCAAATAATTAATTTAGAAATTAATTTGAAATTTTAAAAGAGAGATCTTGATCTAATACAAGAGACCAGAGAATTATTTTCACTATATTAACATGTGAGTCAGTGGACTCCAGTTTATCATAATTTACCAAACAAATACTTTCATTCTATGATCATTTACTTTTGATATAATCATTCATGGATTCCTAGTACATTGCTAAAAATATTTCATAAAGATAACTGCTTCCAGCAATATGCTGTACCAGGTGTTGTTTGGTGGGACTTGCCTGCGATGGAAAAGATCCTGTTTAGAGTATGCTTTTTGATGATCATAAAGCTGTACAGAGCTGGGACTAGTCAGCAAATGGCAGAGGGAAGGGATAGGGTTGCCCTGAGGTCTCATGCTTACAGTGGCACCTCATATTAGATACCGAGCCTTGGGCCAACAACAATGTAGAGCAATTGAGCCTGAGAATCTTGTGTTGAACTGTGATTTTTCACGGGGCCCTAATGATCCCAAGTTGGTGGAGATCTCTGGTTTATAGTAGAATAGATACAAATACTCTCTTAAAGAAAGTAAGCCCTCAGGATCACTCCAAAAGAATAAATAAAAATTGCACAATCAAAGATTATCAAGCACAAGAGAAGGCAAGCTGTATGATTTGAGAGTCTGAGGAAATGATAAAGACCAATTTGGATCCACAGGGACTGTAGAAACTCAAATTGTCAGATACAGAATATATACTAGATATGTGTGAAAATTATAAAGAAATAGCATAATAACAAAAAGACAAGCAAGTAACAAGGTATTATTAGGAATGAACATGCAGTCTTGTAAAGGAATCAAATAGAGCCAGATGTTGTGGCGCACACTTGTTACCCTAGCAACGCAGGAGGCTGAGGCCGGAGAATCGTAGGTTCAAGGCCAAAGGCAGCCTGTACAATTTAGCAAGACCCTGTCTCAAAATAAAAAATTTTTAAAAAGGGGCTGGAGGTGCAGCTCCGTGGTAGAGCACTTCCTTAGCATGTATAAAGCCCTGGTTTAACCATCAGTACTGAAAAAAAATTCAAATAGAAACTAAAGATTAAGAAAATATATATTTGGGATAAAAAAGGCACAGATGCCAGTTGGATACAGATAGAGAGAATTAGTAACAGACAGAGAGATCTGAATAAAATATCATCAGCATAGAAAGACATGAAGATGGAAAATAGGACACAAAAAGTTTAAAAATATGAAGTGAACGAAAAGTTCTAACATATGTCTGAGAATTTCAATAAAAGAGAGGATGGAAGAGAAGAACTATTTCAAGAGGGTAATTCTTCAGAATTGTCCAGAACAGATGAAAATGTCATTAATTTACACATGATAGCTCACAAAGAATGAGTGAATCAACTTCATGTGTACACACATCAGAGTGAAGTTCCTGAGCATCAGTGATAAAGAGGAGGTATAAACTCTAGGAAGTGAGATTAAAGGTGTGAATTCATTTGTGAGTTATTCATCAGTGATGGCGACACGGGTTTTCTGTCACCTGGATGTGCACTCATCCAAGCATGCTGACAAGATGTCTATCACACAGAAGGGCCACTACAGTTACTTTCTTTTTCAGTTGAGTACCTGGATAGTCATTATAATTGACTATAGGCTAATAACTCTCTTGGCACATCTGCTGTTATCTATTAAATGGACTTAGAATTTGATTTTCCACTTTAAACTCAATTTAAGAAAGAGCAGAGATTATTTTATACCAAACACAAAATTATTCAGTTCAGCTGTTTACAGTAAGGTTGTCAACTCTGGCTGTAACTTAGAATTACTCAGGGAATTTTTATAAAATACCAGTACTTGGCTGGGATTTAGCTCAGTTGGTAGAGCACTGCGCTGTAGTCTCTAAGGTCCCGAGTTCAATTCTCAGTACTGCAAAAATGGGAGAAGGACCTGGCAATCGACTCCCAAGGCAATCCCTAAATAGTCAGCCACTGAATACCCTATGAGGGTCACTACGAGTAGGATACTGACTTGATAGCACCTAACAACAACAACCAGTACTTGAGCTCTTCCTAAAGAGATTTAATCTGTTATTATGTGAGTCCATACATCAGTATTTAAGTTTTTGTTTATTTATTTTTTCACAGTATTGGGAGCTGAACCTAGGGCCTTGCACATACATTGCAAGCACTTTCCCACTGAGCTGCACCCCCCGCCCCTTTGTAATTTTTTTATACTGAGACAGGGTTTCACAAGTTATGCAGGTTGCCTCTGGCATCAAACTTGTGATTCTCCTGCCTCTACATCCCAAATGGCTTGGATTACAGGCTTGCACCACCATGCCCAGTCTTACATCAATATTTTTTAAAATGTACTGAATAAAATACAACAAACATAATAACTACAATAGCAGGATGAATTATAACCAAGTGAGCACACCTGGAGGTGTGTTTGCTAGATGCTTTACTCCTTTAAGCTAAAGGCCAGAAATAGCATATTACTCTACCATTGTCTTTATATGGACATGTCTTTTTATATTACTTCAATGAGACAAGGGATGGGGGGTAGGTAGGTAGTATGAATTGTATATTGGTGTACCTGTAAAACTCATTATGCTGAAACCCTAACCTCCAATTAGGAGATAAGCCCTTTGGGAGGTAATTAAGTTTAGGTGAGATCATGAAGATGGAATCCAAATGATGAAATCAGAGCGCTACAAGAAAAGAAAGACTAGAGTTTGCTCTCTCTGCCGGGTGAGGATTCATTGAGAACACCACCATCTGCAAAGCAGGATAAGCACTGTTGCACAGTGCCAGATTTTCCGGAACCTTGATCTTAGTCTTCCCACCATCCAGAAATGAGAGGAATAATTACCTGTTGTGTAAGCCACCCAGTCCATGGTATTCTTGTTACAGCAACTGGAGGTGACTAAGACAGCAGGTACTTACCCCTTTTTTCTGACACTGATTTGTGTTATTCTGAATAGCCTCATGGTCAGTTCCACCAAATTACCTGACATTGCTGTCACCCCTGACATGGAGAGAAGCAGAAAGCAGTGGTCATAGTGGATGAAACACTGGACTGAAAGTCTCCTCAAGATGGTAGTTTTGGTTCGCACTCTGGAATAAACATTTACTGTAACTATGATCAAGTCATCTTATCTGTTCAGGGCTGTTTCTCATGGTTAACAATGAAGTGTAATTTCTTGATATTTGTCAAAACTGAAAGTGCATTTAGCTTTTGAGTCTGGAATCCCTCTTTTAAGAATTTATCTTGAAGTTGGGCTCGGTGGCGCATGCCTGTAATCCAAGCGACTCCAAAGGTGGAGGCAGGAGGATTGCAAGTTTGAGACCAGAGGTAGTCTGTGTAACTTAGCGAGACCTTGTCTCAAAAAAGTAAAAAAATGGGCTGAGGGTGCAGCTCAGTGGTTCAGTACTTGCAAAGCATGCCCTGGGTTCAACCCCTAGTACCTAAAAAAAAAAAAAAAAAATTAGCTTGAAGATGTGACGGCACATGTACAAAATTATAGATGGATAACCTTATTCATTGTAGTATCAGAGGAAAAATTCTTTGTCCTAATATTTGAAACTACTCAAATATGCAAATGAACAAAGGAATAGTTCAATATCTATAGTACATCCACACAATGGAATATTGTGAAACTGTAAAAAAGTAGTGGGTTTATAAGTACTGAGAAGGACTAATATTCAGGATATATTATTAGATGAAAAAAGAGATGGTGAATAAGAATGCACATAACCATAGCTCAGGAATGGCACTCCTATGGCTTTATCCCACATGAGAATCACCTGAAGAACTTCTATTAATGCTTATGTATGGCCCCTCAAAGCAACTTATATGATTCTCAACCATAAACAGGTAGCAGAAGATCAAGAGAAATGCGAAGAAATAAATGGATCAAAAATAGTCCCAGATACTCAAAAATTACACTTTAAAAAGTTAGAAAGACCATTGTGCCTGTGAGACATGTCAATCAATATTTTTTGGAAATTAAAATATGATTGCTAAAACAAAAAGAGTCAATGAACTACCACATGTTACAATAGAGTTTAAAACTAAGTTATTGGTTTAGAAGTTCAGGCAAAGAAATTTCCAGTAACTCAAAAGAAATACAGCACAAACAATGTAAAAATATTTTTTTTAAAGAAAGAACTTTTGGAAATATA
Organism: Pedetes capensis; assembly: GCA_007922755.1. Lineage (NCBI taxonomy): Eukaryota > Metazoa > Chordata > Mammalia > Rodentia > Pedetidae > Pedetes > Pedetes capensis. Next base: position 50,094 of record VMDO01003994.1, on the reverse strand, counting down.
CAGAATGGTCTAGGAGGCTAAATAGTTGGCTCAAATAAAGTTCTGAGAGATGAGAAAAGATAAAAAAGAAGGCGGAAAAAGGGAGATAACAAAGGGAGAGAAAATAAGTAATGGAATAAAACATCCTAGATTAAAGAAAAATAAGATCACCCAAGGGTAAGTGAGGTAGATGGAAAAAAAAAGATCCATACTTAAACATGTTCTGTTGAAATTTCTAGAAAGACAATTGAAAAAATTTAAAGAGAAAAAGAGGTCATCTATAAAAAAAGGAGAATGATTAATAGAGGATTTCCTATTAGTAACATTGAATGTGAGAACTAAAGGGGGTAAATCACAGAAAAAAGCAAACCTTATTGAGGTAATGGCAATGAATTTAAGATTCAAATTTAAATTAGTATTTTATGTAGCATTTTCAGTCTGATAAGTTTTCAGAAAGCCCACAAACTCTCCAAAAACTTTAGTTAGGCTCTCCAACAGAACAAAAATGTATATTAAAAAAATACACCATGAACTGTAAGAATAGCAACAAAATATGACTTAAGAGAAAAAAACTCAATTTTTGATCTTTCTATATGATTTAATTTTTTAAAATATAGCCAAGGCTTCCCTTATTAATAATGGGTTACTTAAATAAATTGAAGTGGAATCATATAATGGAATACTATGTAGACTTTGGAAAATGATATGCATATATATATGTATGTATATATATATATATAATTGTTCCACAATTATATGTGAAACATAAATAATTTAATTTGCAAAATAGCATAGTATCATTGCCATTAAGGCGAGAATGTCTGCATGCATGTGTATATGTAAATGCACATAAAAATACCAAGGAAGAGAGGATGAGGGTCCTGGAAATGGAGGAGCCTTTCAGTATTTGCTTTGAAAACTTTTGAATTGTTTTAAAGTTGCAAAATATTACTTTTTTTTAGTACTAGGGGTTGAACTCAGGGCCTGACAGGGTCTAAGTTATGCAGGCTGTCCCTGGCCTTGAACTAAAGATCCTCCTGTCTCCATCTCCCAAGCTACTGGAATTACAGGCATGAGTCACCATGTCCAGTTGAGATATTACTTTTAAAAGAAATTCTATACTATTTAAAGTACTAAAATTATAGCTATATCAAGTCAGAACAATCCCATAAGTATATAGGTATATAGTGTTACTATCATGCTTTCTGCATTTAAAACTTTGAATAATTAAATATATTATTAAAATATGAACTTTTTGTTCTGATAGTGAAATAATGTTAATGTTACTTATTAAATCAACCCCATTTCTCCTGGAATTGAATAGCTCTAAGTATCATAAAGTAACTTCCCACATGTACTTCTGTATGTTTCTTGGTGTGATTGTATTTCAGGTTCTATTTGCTTTTATTTGTGCAAATACAATTTTTAAAAATTACATTAGCTTTAAAGTAAATTCCAATATCTGGTACTATGTGTACCACCTCATTATTCTTCCTTCCTCATATATTCTTGGGAATTCTCATATTTATTTTTCCACGAGGGCTTTCAAATCATTCAGTTCAGTACAAAAAATAAATCTTTTGATTTTTTAAAATTGCATAAGACATGCATTATACTGTAATGAAAATATTGTTTTAAAAGCCTGTATGGTTAGATCAACAGAGGTCAATTACCATCATTGAAAGATTCACACATCTTGTCTCCTACTGATGGCGTGAAGAACACAAGCCATGAGGGTTAGAGAATTTCATCTTTGCACATAAAACAAAATCCTCAGTGACAGACAAATATGCTTAAAATTGCCTCACAGACAGACCATGACAAACCCAAGGCTGTGTTCCTTGACCAAGGGTCATCATAAACTGAACAAACAAACTTCAGGGGAAGCTCAGGCATTGCTTAGCCAGCCTTGAAGGGATGGTAAGGAGCAAAGAGGCAGGGCTGATCGCCCCAAGGTGGCTGGTGTGAAGACACTCTTCCAAATAATGTTCTTTTACATAGATAATGAACAACTTACATAATTACAAAATTGATGGCCTGGGCCATTGGGGCATGCAGCTACAAAGAGAGGAAAAAGGCACTGCCAGGGAGGAGCTTGCAGCTCTTGGGAGATATGGAGTCCTAGGAGCAGATAAGTGGCACATAGGAGCCCATGATGTGCACTGGCACTGTGGCAAGGACATGCAGTTCAGACCCCCGTTCTCCCATTGTCTAGTTATGAGATCTTGGGCTTTCTGAGCTTCAGTTCCTTATCTGCAAGTTACAGATGAAACTGCTTTCAGGTGAGACTGCTGTGAGCATTAAACAATAAATAAAACACCTCCAACAATGCCTGACCCTTTGTCACCTTATAGGCTCTCAAGGTGCCTGCAGCTGTATCACTGTGATGTCTGATCCTGTCAGATCTCAGAAGATAATGAGGGTCAGGCCTGGTTAGTACTTGGTTGGGAGACTGCCTGGAAACATCAGATGCTATAGGCTTGGGAGAAGGACCCGGCAACCCACTCCCAAAAATCAGTCAGCCATTGAAAATCCTATGAATAGCAGAGAAGCACTAACGATACTGTTTCACTTGGTGTATGTAGAGTCCCTATGTGTCGGACACTGACTAGATGGCACCTAACAACCACAACCACAACAACAGGCTCTGACGAGGTACTGAGTATAAATGATAATCAGAAACATACAACAGACAGAAGAAGGGCAGGGAAGATAGCACTTAGAGTGTCTGGAGTTAAAAAATAGTATTTAAATATGAAATTGAGTGATACATATGGGATATTATTAAATATTTTTGTTGTGTAATTAGAAGTTTCCAGAGTGGAGGGTGGCTGAGGAAGCCTGAGAAGGGTACGGCAATTCTGTTAGAAAGGAAGTTGTTTGCTGGGCCAAGGAATCATGATTTTATGTTATGGCAGTCTTTCTAAAAAAAAAAAAAAAAAACCGGAGTAAAATAATAAGACTCATGTTTTATAAAGACCCTCCTGGCTGCAGTAGAGAAGATATACTGGAGGTATTTGGGGATAGAACTGTATATTAATACTGCAGGCAGAAAGATTATTTTATTTCAAAACAGCATTAGACTATTCTTTTTAAGTCACTATGGGAGAGAGAGCTGGTATGTATAGAGAGAGGGAAAAGTAATAAAGCAAAAGTATGTTTAAAACTTCCCGAGGTGACACACAGCCTGGGCGTTAAGGAATCCCTTGTTAGGCTCTGTATTGCTCTCTCCTGTCTCCTGGCAAACCCAGACTGATAAAGGCTGAATAACCTTGTCAGCAAGTGAATAAAGCCCATATATTTGCAGGACTTAGATGCAGCAGGTAGATATGAAAGTGCCATGCTCTGAGCATTCTGTCTTTATTGAATTTGCAGACCTACAATAGCAATGCATGGATCATGGCTATTTTTGTTTCAAAGTCAGCTGTCTGATTTAGCAAAAGGAGCAGAGTCTGCAGAGACAGCCAGACAGGGGGATGAATTCTAGCTGCTTCCCTTACACTATAGGTAAATTTCTTCTGGAGAGTCAAATTCATTTATTAGTGTCTTGCTGGCAAAACTCACAGATTGCTGGAAATGGATGAAACAGATGTATATGAAAGGGTGTTACATGTAGTAAAGAAGAACAAAGTGAGCAAGGCCATATGAAGGAACTGAGACTGACTTTTTGTATAAGGCGGTAAAGGAAGGTATCCTTGATTAACTCATATTTGAGCACACACTTGCAAGAAGTGAAGAAATACGATTTGAGGATATTGGGAAAAAGAATTCTAGGCCTAGAAAACAGCAAGTGCGAAGGTCCGGACGCAGAAGAAAACTGGGCTTGGAGGAAGGAGTATCGGGAAGGTATGTGTGGTTGGAATGACACCAGGGAGGAAAAAGTGGCAGAGAAGAGCCCAATGAAGTAGTGCAGGCCAGATCACAGTGGAATGTGCAGGCAGCATGCAGACTCAGCCAGCAAGCCTGGGCAGGAGGCGCGGCCAGCATCTCCCACAGAGCAGAGGCACCATGTGACTTCCTGGATGCTCACTAGGATTATAGGGAGGAGTGCAGACTGTAGGGGCCATCTGTAGGAGATAATACAATGGTCCAGTGGTGCAATGAAGGCCTAGTGTGGGCTAGTAAGTGGCAATGCTGCAGCCTGGTTATATTCTGTATATATTTAGAAGATGATAAATGGCAATATTTAATGATGCATGGCTCAGGTACAATCTTTGGCTTAAGGAATTTTGGCTGGTCTTGTAATAATAAGACAAAGTAAATAAAATGCCTACAATTGCTCAGAAACATGAGTTCCTCTGCCTTCCCTTGAGGTTCTTTAGCTTTGGCCCTCTGGGCCTCTTCAGCTGTCTCTTCAGCTTGGCCTACACAGAACACAGTCAAGGGTGGCACCAGGTGCTTTGTCACTATGATCTACTGCTTCCAGTGTCCTCCACTACTTGCTCTCTTGCCGTTAGGTGGGTCTGACTCATAGCAACAGAACTGAACACTCCCTGACACTGTGCCATGCCCAACACTACAGCAGTGCTTCTCTGCTATTCATAGGGTTTTCAATGGCTGATTGTTTCAGGAGTGGGCTGCCAGGTCCTTCTCCCATTTTTGCATTTTGCATTTGTGCTGGGGTTCAAATCTGGGGCCTCAGAGAGCTCAGAGTAGCACCCTACCAACTGAGCTAAACCCAGGCCCACACTTGTTCTCTGGGTGAACAGAAACAAAAAGGCAAAGCACCACATCAGCTACTGTCTGTGACTCAGGAAAACCCAGGCAATAACTGCTTGAGATAAGATATTTTCTTTCCCAAGACAATTTTGAGATTCAGCGTAGGGTTTCACATTAAGGCAAAGCTGAGCGACACCCACCAGCCAGTACGCAAACTGCATATGTCAAGGCTCAAAGCCCCCATCCAAGTCACTTAATGATGCCTCAAAAGCAACAGTCAACAGTGGCAGAGGATTTAGTTCCAAAAATGTGCAATAAAAACAGAAATTGATTGAAGATTATAAATGCTGACAAATGAGTGGGAAAACCCTGGTTAAGTGTACTTAGGAGGTTATTTGGCGTTTGAGGAGAAAAACCTTACCCATTTGGCTCAAACTTGTCCCTAAAAACTATCTTCTGGGGTGAGGTTTTCACATTAAGCCAACTCTTCAGGAAGCAGCCTTGGGTTCTGTTAGTATCCTGCTTTACCAAGCTGTATTTTCATGTAAGATGTTAGACTTCACCCTTAAGCTCAGACATCTAAAATGCTCTCTGGTGTTACATCGTAAAGGGAAATGGACTTTGACAGGACTCCCTTCTCTTGGTATTCACTTTAAATCTCACAGTACTCCTGTATGTTAGCTGGCATTATTTTCACTCATCAGAGGTTGTGGTGGAGACTACCAGAAGCTGAGTCCCCTTCCTTGAACCTCCTGGCTGTTCCATCTCCAAGATGCACAGTCTGAGGCCGATCCCAAGGCCTGGCCTCTCCGCCTGCAGCTGTCCTTACTCCCTGCACATCCTCCATCACCCACAGGTGTTTTGCTTTCGCTGACTCCCCCCAGCACCACCCTGCAATTATTTCACTACTCAGCTCAGGATTGATTAATACTTTTATCTGATTAATACTATTATCCAGAATGTTTTTAGTAAATGTAACATTTCATCAGCTGTAGGGATTGTTGCATCCACTTAGCACAACTCCATTTTCCACCTGCTATAGCCACACCTGAGCCTGCAGGATGTCAGGAGGATGCAGCAGGGAGAGAACTCGGCTCAGATGTAGTTTCAGCAAACTTCAGCTGTTGAATTGGATGGCTTTGTGTGACTGCATGTGTGAGTGTGTGCACATAAGTGTGCGTGTACATGTGAGTCTGTGTGTGAGCATTTGCATGCAAGTGTGTAATTGTGATTGTGTGCACATGTGAGCATGTGCGCATGTGAGTGTATACCTATAAGTATGTACTTCTGATTGTGTGCGCATGTATGTACACATGTGAGTGTGTGCATGTGAGTGTGTACTATGAGTGTGTGCACACAGGTGAGTGTGCATGTACGCTTATGAACAGTGTATATGGCCTATATTTCTCCATGGGAACCGAGAGAACTTAGTGGATCATTGTTTGCTTTTGAATATCTGTTCCTTTCATTCTAACCACTTTCCCCCCTGGAATATTTATTTTGTTATTTCTATCTTTAAGATAAACAAAGGTTCCTGGGATGGTGAGGACACAAAGTATCTTATAATAAATTTAGCACAGCTTTGGTGCTAAAGTGATGGAGTGAAGTGGAGAAACTCCACTACTGTATAATTATGTTTGTGTATCTATGTGTGCTTCCATTTCTAAATTAGTCTGTTAGTCATTCAAGAAGAGGAATGTTATTATTAATTAGTTAATTAAATAAATTTCAGTGGGTGCTTATGATGCAGTAGGCATTATATTACACGTCATCTTTGAAGTTGGACACTCATCACAATAAATAGCATCACACATGAATGAAAATCACTCAACAAATGGAAGAGACTCCATCAGTGGCAGCAGCTGTGGTGTGCTGGGATTGCTCCCATCACCAACCTCTTCCTTCTTCTGGTTCTCCACAATTATGGATGACTCATTACTTTTTTCTGTGTTAAAAAATGGAAGCAGTGAGAAAGATGAGCTAAGGCATAGTCTGATTAAAATACACCTTATATTTGTTTTAAAAATGTATTCAGAAATGTAAGTATGGATTATGTCTACTCCATACCAAAAAAGTCAAAGCCAGTTAATTATTAGAATATTTCATCCTATTTTAAAATGCTGCAAGTTTTCAAATGTGCAGTTATTGAGGTAATGTACTACAAATATTTACAAGGCAGATGCTTAAACAGCATCTACTTTAAACAATTTTTCATCTGATACTTTGTGTTGAAAGGACACTAAACCAGCATCTCAAAGTAGATAGGAGGAACCCATGTTTACCTATCCTCTGAACACAGATTCTACTTTATGTTGCATTTTATAATCTAGAAGACACATTAGTTCCTTGGAGAAAGATGTACCCACAAAGTTGTAATTTCTTATATGATATGGGTTTCTGATTCAGTAATGAGACTGAGTTAAAGGCAAATAATTTATCAGTGGATACTAATGAATCATGACAATATTATGATTCTTTGTTTTAGGTAAAGTTCATGAACAAAATCTTTTTATCACAGCTTTAGATCAATATCGGGGTAAAAGGATTTTATAGGATTCTGTTACATAGTACTCGGCATTGTAGATACACTGTTTTTTACTTGTGTTTATCACATAGTTGTCTTACCATTATGTATATAGTTTTTTTTATATTTCAATATAATCTCACAATGAATTGTATCTTCCAGCTTCAGTGATCATGCCTTTCACTGACAGCTTCTCTATGCCTTTTGATTTTCCTACATTAAAAAACCATTTACTGTGTATAAAGAGTTTTCAAATGCACGAGTAAGAAGTATTATTACTGTTTCAGTATGCCTGCTTCTAGTGTTATTGTCATTCACATTATCTCCATTTATATTCTTATTTCAGGATGTACAAATTTGTCTTATTTGTGCTGCAATTTCCCGACAATATCTTGATATTGTACGCACCTGCATATTGACTTTTGCTTCTCAGCAGCACTCATAGCATCTACAAAATATGGCTGACTTAAAGTTTAATTAGCACAATGCTAACTTAATTCTTCTGAGATTATTAACCAAGATGTAGAAATTGTGTTAGCAAATTGGACCATTACTATCCTGCTGTACTTAGGTTTTCTATAGATTAAAATATTCAAAATATAGTGAACTAAATTGCTTGATTTCTATCTTTCCCCCCAACAAAACAAAACAAAACAAAAAGAAACAAAGCACATACACATCTCCAACATAACACCAAAAACCAAATTTATTGGCTGAGTCATGAATGCATTTTTAAAATGCAGTTTTTTAGAGCAGTTTTAGATTTATAGCCAAATTAAGCAACAAGTAGAGAGATTTCCTGATTATCCCTTGGCCCGACACACATATAGCCTCCCATATTATCAACATCCCCCATCAGTGTGTTACAATAGACACGATCAATAAATCTAGGGCTGGGGGTGCAGCTCAGTGGGCAGCACTTGCCCACCATGCACAAAGCCCTGGGTTCAACCCCCAGTATTACAATAAATAAATAACATAAGTAAGTAAATAAATTTAAATTGAAAATCATTGTCACCCAAAGTCCATGGTTGACATTGAAGTTTATTCTTGGTATTATGCATTCTATGGGTTTTGACAAAAACCTAATGAAATGTGTTCATCATTATAGTATCATACAGGATAGTTTCATTACCTTAAAAGTCCTCTGTGCTTTGCCAGCTTATTTCTCCCTCTCTCTGTCTAACACTAACCCCTGGCAACCACAGATCTTCTTGCCTTTTTTGGAATGCAATACAGATGCAATCATACAGAAGATAGCTTTGTCAGTTGGTTCTTTCACTTAGTAATATGCATTTAAGAATCTTTTCTGTCTTTTCATAGCTTGGTGCGTCATTTACTTTTAGCACTGAGTAATATGCCATTGTTTGGTGTGTCCGTGCACTCATCTACTGAAGGACATCTTGGTTTCTTTAAAGTTTTGGCAATTACAGATAAAACTGCTGTAAGCATTGACATACAAGCTTTTGTGTTCATAAGTTTTCAACTCATTTGGATAAATACCAAGAAACATGTTTGCCAAACTGTCTTCAAAGGGGTTGTAACCATTTTACATTTCTACTAGCAATGAATCAAGAGTTTCAGTTGCTCCACATGCTCATCATCATTTGGTGCTGTCTGTGTTTTGGATTTCTGTTCATTAAAATAAAGGTTTGGTGGTATCTCATTGTATATATTTGCATTTCCTTAATGACATGATTTGCAACATCTTCTCATGCATTTATTTGCCTCCTGTAAAGCTTCTTTGATGAGTTGTCTGCTGAAGAACTTTGCCCATTTTTAAAATCAGGTTGTTTGCTTATCATTGAATTTTATGGATTCTCATATATTTTAGATAGTAGTCCTTTATCAGTTATGTCTATTGTAAAACTTTTCTTCCAATTTAAGGCTGATCTGGTCTGTAGAAAAAGAGTCACCAGAGAGGTCTCAATCTCTCTCCATGAGTGCACAAAGAACCTGTGAAAGACACAGGAGAAGACAGCCATCTGCAAGCCAGGAACCAATACTGCCTGTACCTTGACCCTGGACTCCTGGCATCCAGAACTGTAAGGAAATAAATTGTTGTCTAAGCCACCTAGTCTGTGGTATTTTCATATGCAAGTCCTGGAAGACTAATACAATCTCTAAAACTGAGTATCCTGTCTTCTGAGTATAAAAATAACACATATCTCACAAAGACGATTTGGTTAAAAAAGAATATTTAAATGATACTATTAGCACAGTGTCTGACATAGAAATCTCAATACCTGTTAACTTTTTAAATATAAGGATGTTTAACCTATAGTCAAAAGAAAGTTTTTACCTGCAATGTGTTCCTCTTTAAGGCATAAATAATGTGTAAAATTACAGAATATAAATTAAAATAGAGTATAAATAAAAATTCCTATAAGAAAATACTGCCAAAACAATGTAGATGCACTTATTCTCCAGTAAAATGTTGTTTCCTCTTGAAGCCCTGAGCTGCTTCCTGAGGCATCATGCTCAGAGGAAGCCCAAGCCACTGGGAACCATATGCAGATGTATGCAGTGTTCTAACACTTAAGCACAGTTGCCAGACCTCCGAGTAAAGTTCTAATAACTTCAAGTGAGTTCAGGCCTAGCCTTCCAAGTTACTTAAATGTTATATATTCCTTGCTCATAAAGAGGAGCAGAGAAAAGCCATTCCTGTCCAAATTTCTGACTCACAGAAGCAATGAGCATAATAAACTGGCTGTTGTTTTATGCCACTGCATTTGAGATGTTTTGTTATACAGCAAGAACTAGCTGTAACACTAGCTCTAGGCTGCATGTATACTCTTTTCTCTCCTGCAATGCTCCTCCCTCTGCTCTTAATTACATACTTAAAGTTTCATACTAAACATTGTCCCCTAAGAGTCTCCTTTGACAGCCAAAGCAAAGTACTCCCTTTCATCGCCCAATCATTCTCTGCTCTTCTCCTTCAGAGTCTCCATAAAACATTTATCATTATGTGACATTTCTTTTTATTGTCCAGTTTCTGCCCCTCCCCTCAATGGTACTACTGATTTTTTAAGAGGAGGAACTACTTTTCTTTTGTTCACTCTGCTTAGGAAGTGCTGTACATGCTCCTACTAGGAGCTTGTGGAATATTGGTAGAACAAAACAAAACAAAACAAAAAACAATGATTATGGTTCAATATTGTTTTTCATGGGGAAAAAAAAGTCCCCTTAATGTAAACTGATATTTGGCAAGAGGTTTCTTTACATTTACATAATATACTTGAGCTGACCACAGAATGATGGCACAGGAAACCCAAATGTATAAATAGATCTTGGTGAGAGTATTGTGGCAACTGGCAAATTATCTGCTGTTGGACAAAGTCTCCCCAGGGCTTTGACAAGTTAAGGTAAGAGCCAAGATTGATGAAACTACTGACTAAATATTGTAATCACTGTCTGCACTTGGTGCATGGAGCCGAGTTCCTAAATTCTCTGGTAAATACCAAGCTGAGCTTTAAGTTTAAGGACACTGAAGATTATAGGTCTCGGCACATTTGCAGATAACTCTACTAAAACAAAAACAAAACAAAACAAAACAAAACAAAAACCCAGAGAGGTTAACTCACAGCGAGGACTGGACGGCTAAAGTCAGGACTAGAGACCCAGGACTCAGCATCAGCACTTCTGCATAGAGCAAGTAGGGCCACTGGACCATGACAAAGAGGAGCAAGTAGCATGGCCAGCTTTGCAGTGCCAGGCAGTCATTTCCTTTTGAAATTATACTATTTGCCCCAAAGGGTTATCATTTTTCTAGCTAATGCCCTCATTATTCCAGGTGATACACTGTCTCAACCTGAGATCTACATGTATGCACCTCTGCCCAAATGTGAAAATGATCTCCATGTAAACATCTATGAACAGGCAGGTGGGACTGAACAGAGGGAGTAAGAGGAAACAGAAGTAAGAATTCTGTGACGAACATGGCAACAGAGGCTGTGGCATTGGCCTATTGCTCCTGGACATCTCGGTTTCAACCCTGAGTGCGTCCAGTGGGAAACAGGAAACTATTGACAGCAGTGCTCTGGAGGTTTGCAAGCTGATCCACAGAAGGCGGGCTTTGTGATTAGAGAAGCAATCGACTCAGGCAATCAAGCATGTTTCTAGAATCCTGTAGAGAAACCTGGCCCCAGGGAAAACACAGAGATGAGGACTTTGCGAAGTCCCTCCAGCGACCTGTCAGACATCCAGCACCGGGAGAGAGTGCACCTTTTAAAAGGCACCTGCATGGGTAGGGAAGGAGAGAGTACAAACATGGGTGTGGTAACCTGGGAAGAACAGAACTCTTCAGATGATGGCTGACATTCTGCCAATGTGACATTCCAGGCTGTGACCGTCTTTCTGAATGAGGTGACATCTCAGGCTCTCTCAGGTATGATGGATCAGGCTTCCCATCGGTTTGCCTCAAAGATATGCCACGCTGGCCCTGCTCTGCTCTTGATTAGTCACCTTTGCTTCACTAGCCCACACTACATGTCTCCTGACTTCTTTCTCTGAATACAGCATACATTTCAAAGTATCTTTTTCTGGAATGTCTCACCCTCTTGGGAACATTCTCTCAAAAGTCAAGAACAGTGTGTTTGGATTATTCAGAACTGGATGCTCCCTCCAGCCCTTTAAATTGGTGGTATTCTCATCAGTAGTACCTGTGAAACACATGATTTTCAGCCAACTAAAAACTGGAAAGCTTCTTTGATTCATTATGCAGTTTGGTGCCATTTGAAAGATGCTGGCAGTCCAATTCGTGGTTAATAACCCAGTGATTAACACAAAAGGGCTGTTCTAGTGCTGGTTAGACAGAACATCGTCATTCTTTTTCGTAGACATAGTCCAGTGTAGTAGAAAGAAAGCAGTTTAGATTAGGATATGGATTTCAAAACTGACTTTATTATATTCTAAAATTTCATATGTAACTCATGGGGATATTCTGAAAATTAAGCAAAATGATAAAGAAAAAAGTACTTAGCACTTAGGGACTCACCCCCAAATGGTAATTAATATAGCTAATTTTATTTTGGAAAACACATTTCCGTCTTGCCTCATTGTATGCAAAAATCTTTATCTAGCCTTTGGAGATATACCTATTACATCAGTCCACAAGGATAAAAGACTTTAAAGAAAAAAGAAAACACTGTGGTTATTCACAGGATTTTCATGGCACTGATAAATGGGTCTTTTGTCCAATATAGATTTCCTTGATCACTTCAATGCTCATTATAGAAGTACCTCTGTTCCATTCTCTTTCACAGTTTTGTTCCTGCAACAAAGGAAATCAAAGCACCCAAGTTCAATGTGACACAGCGCAACTCTGATCTAATGACACTGAAACAAAGACTTAGAACCAAGGGGACTGTCTGCAGTCGCTCCCCTTGCTCTGCCCAGTTCGAGCTGTGTTGTTATCTCTCATGCCATGTGTGCCGCAGGGTGGAAGGGTGCAGAATCCAACGAGTTTGGAACCTTGTGTCTCATCCGTTTCTTTGCAGATGGACAGACCTGTAAGAGCATCCTAAGAGGCCTCATCTGGTTGTGACTCACATGGATTCAATAGACAGTACAATGGAAGTCAGCAAGCCCTGAAAGATAGGTTGGCTCCAACAATTCATGAACTCCCAGGAAACAGGGGCTATTGTCTTAAGAGGGGAAGCTTCTTAAAACAATGGTTAATTCTGCAATGGATATAGGACAGTGAATAAACTTGCATATTATTTTTCCATAGGCAAAGTTTTATTCCCTAAAGGGCAGAATCTATAGAGCACCTGTCAATGATAAAAATAACAAAAATAATAACCACTACAACCAAAATAATGAGAATAATGTGATTTCATTCAACCCACAAGTAAGCACCAAATTCCACATGAAATTGATTATTATATGTAGAGGCACTGGGGAAAGAAAGAAGGTAAGAGGCCCAGTGTAAAGGAAACTACTAGACACATACCAACAAGAACCTATTTGACACCAAAATTATCACATATTCTGTCATCTAATCCATACCCTTCCAAAATTTTTAGAGGGCTACAAAATCATTTGCAGAGTAGAATTGTGTATGGATTGGATTCCAGAGTGAGGGGTCTCTTGGGTGAGGATCAATCTGCCCATGATTCTAATCGGCATCTGACGTTGTAGCCCTCTAAAACTGCTAAGAGTCTACAGTCATACCATTCTGGTGCCTGATCTCCTGGGATCTCGGGAGCTAAGCAAGGTTGGGCCCGGTTAGTACTTGAATGGGAGACCACTGGGGAACATCAAGTGCTGTAGGCTTGGGAGAAGGATCCAGTAGCCCACTTCCAAAAAACAATAAGCCTTTGAAAACCCTATGAATAGGAGAGAAGCACTGACAATAGTGCCAGGCATGGCATGGTGTTGTTTGTGATGGCACCTAGCAACAACAACAACAACAACAACAACAACAACAACAGCAGCAGCAGCAAAACTGTTGAAAAGGTACAGATTAGATTTAAAAATATATGGTACATATGCATGCACACATCAAACAGAAGAAGGAGAATTCCTGGATGGAATGATCAGGAAAGGCTTCATATTGGAAACAGCAACAGAATCTAGAAGGAACTACTTTGGAAACAGAATATAGGAGGAGCTAAGGTACAGAGGTACAAAAACAGAGAAAAGAAATGGCTGAGAGATGGTAAGTAGTCCCCAGTGCCTCCACAGATGGTCCATACACTTTGATCACATGAAACAAGGGCCAGAGGAAAAGGTGGGAGCTCGCAGAAGGACTGGGCTGCCAGGGCAAGGAGGTGAGACGTTCCTTTGCAGTGCAGCAGTAGGATCAATGGGAGTGGGGAAATAAAACAGCATCTGAGGGGTGGTGCAATGTTAACATAGAGAGAGTGAAGCTGCCTCGGGTCCTTGTTTACAACCAGGCAGGATTTGTACTTATGTAGTATTCATAAGCAAAGAGAAAAATCATACAGAATGGATGAGAATGAAAAGAGGAGAAAACACACCCAGAACAGATAGAAAGCAAATGGGAAGATGTAGGTCTCCATCCTGAAATTATTTGGCTATATATACTTTTGAGTTATTTCTGAAGTAGCCATAGTAACTTTGCACTAGTCCATACAGCTCTGCTCACTTTAATCCCAGGGCATTCTTTGTGCAATGCCATTGTATGTCCCAAGAAATGAAGCAGCAGACTGGCTTATACTGGGCTCAGGTTCTGACTGAGGTCTTCACCTTAGGGTCCTGAGATTGCTAAGCATTTGGCCAGCTGGAAAGCATGACTGAAATAATGAAGTAGAAAAGGATAAGGCTAGAGCTTTTAGTAATGGGTGTTAATTTAGGAAAGGAGGCTTTTTTATTTTTTAATCTGTATTTTGAAAACAGCATGAGGAAAATTATTTTCCAACTTCCTAGCTGGAAGAGTTCTGGAATGGTGCTGGATTTTTTGTTTCATCTATTAATTGATATGCTACCCAGGTGTCTGATTGTTCTTGAACTTTCCTTATTTGTTTGCACACCTTTTCAGATTATCAAAACGTGATGAGGGGTTCTAGTCATCCTGAAATGAATCAGCTAATTAAATTAATTTTATCTTGGTATGTTGCTGAGTCCAATTAAGTTACGAAGGCAATCACATCAGAATAAATCAACCATATTGTTACATAATTCTTTTTAATAAACAGAGTTATAATTATATGAAGGCAATTCTGAGGATACCATATGCTGCAAAGCAGGGAACCTAATTTATTTCATTGAGTTGGAGAGACAAACTCACTCATGTGTAATAACTTTTATCATCCAAAATTTTAATTCTTATTGCATTATAAAGTTTAAAGTCTCTTGCTTGCTTTATAGATCGCAGTAACAATTAGTTTGCAGTGGGGCTTGAGGGGGAAAGGGAGGGTATGTTTTAGATCTGAAACAATGCGCATGAAATCATGCTGTAAATTCTGCTAACACAGTGTAGATTCCTCTGTACTTTTGAAAATTCAGTGTAAGTAGAGATGTGAATAGTGTCTGGATGGAGGAAAAATGCATCTGGAAATAGATCCTCAAAGAGGAGAACTAGGTTGGGACAATCTCTTCGCTTCCTACCTCCTCTCCACATTTTCTTGGCAAAAAGTTGATGCTTTATCAACTCTTGGTGAAAATGAGTTATTTTTAAAAAGAACAGAAATTCCTCTTAATGAACCTGAGAAAGGGGATAAAAGTACATTTGTTTGACAATTTGGTCTGATTCTCCGTGAGTGACGTTGACTTTTCAGCTTCATTGTGGAGGGGCAAGTGAAGCTTGCAGGAGGAATTAGTCCATATTTGAATGACGTTCATTGGTAGTTGTCATTTCTGGCTAAGACAGTGCTGGCAGAGCATGGACATCACTGGCCCAAGAGACGTAGGGCCTGCTCAGCCTCATGTATGCTCCTTCATTCAGCACCTTCACTAGGGATGAGTTGAGAATTAGTGGTGGAGGAATGTTAGGCCAAAGTTCTTGAAAACAACCTTGGCTTGGTTTCTCTTTGAAGTGATTTTACAGAGTGGTAGAAAAACAGGAATTAACCCCGATTCCCCCTCCCCCACTATTTTCTTTTCCATATATTTCTCATTAAGGAAGTTCTGAAGTTGTTTGATCCAAAACTCTTAGTGATTTCAGGAACAGATACACAGATTTTTCAGCTGGGGATGGTACCTCTTGTCATGTAACTAATTTTCCTTTCTGCAGAAGTAATATCACTCATATGTCCTAATATAAAATAATCTAGAGGCAAATATTCTAATTTATCTAGGGAAAAGAAAAACAAAAAAGGCAGAAAAGTAGCAAGAATTGGGACAAAAGCAAGGTACTTAGTGGCTTATATACTTTCTGTAGCAGTTACCTCTAACTACATAGTAGATTGCTGCTAGAAATATATGGATATTGTTTATGGTTATTTCCTTGTTTTCCCGCACTTACATAATTAATCAGATGTAGAACAGACAGAAGAAGAGGATCCTCAAAGCAGAGAAAGATCTGTATGTATTGCATTTGTGTTGGGAATTAATGGGGAGAATGTTACCATGGTAAAAAGCACTCTTGGTAATTCATGGTTACACCTTCTACAAAATCAACTGCACAGCTCTCTCTTTCGTGGGCTTGCAAAGTCAATCACATGCTATCATTACCCAGTGACTCTAGCCAACTGTCAGCATTCCAAATAAGAGGGATCAGCACAAAATTTGGCTCAAATTGAACGATTTCATTACCAATGTATTAATCCCAGGAATGGATCTTGGACTTAGTATCCAGATTGTTTTATTGATTCTCAATAACTCCGGACCTGAGTGTCTGACACCTTTAGAGTTGTGAGATACCTCTGAGCTAAAACTTGACCCTGCCTTTAAGGTATTTCACTGGAGCCCTAAAGGAGGTGTGGACTTTTTCTGGAACCTACATGAAGAAAATATTAAGGAATATTCAAATATTATGGAATATTGAGGAGTCCTGGGATGAAGTGAGAGATCTTTAGCAAAGCATAAATCAACATTCAAATATCAACAGCATTTCAAGCCATGCATGATGGCACATGCCTATAATCCCAGCCACTCAGGAGGCTGAGGCAGGAGGATCACAAGTTTGAGGCTAGAGGCAGTATGCACAACTTAGGCTCTGTCTCAAAATTAAAAATACAAAAGGCACTGGGGTGCAATTCAGTGGTAGAGTGTTTGCCTAGTATTAAGTCCTTCACTCAATTCTCGGTACTGGGAATAAAAAAAAAAAGCATTTATATGTACCAATAACATATATGCCAAGAAAGAAATCAAGAAAACAATCCCATTTATAATAGCCTCAAGAAAGAGAGAGAGAAAGATTAATTTGTAGACCAATGGAATATAATGGAAGAACCAGAAACAAACTCATGCAGCTACAGCCACCTGATCTTTCTTTTTTTCAGAAATTTTTAATGTACATCTTACTGTGATTCATTTTGACATGCTTTTCATTTTTTCTATATGTCCTTGGGTTCCAGTTCTGTTTAAGATAGAAACTTTTCCTGTAGTGGTCTTTGTTTTTATCTTGTTAGAACAATTACATGTATTTTCTAGTCCATTTATAATGACACCATTCTTATCTCCCCCCCTTTTATTATGATCCGACCTTTGAATAGGATTTTTCCTTCTTATAATTTTGAATCAGCTCCCTCATATGAGTGAGAACATGTGTTGTTTCTCTTTCTGAGCTTGTGTTCATTCACTCAAAATAATTTTCTCTAATTCCATCCATTTTGCTGCGAATGACCTTATTTCATTTTTCTTGATTGCTGAGTAGTATTCCATTGTGTATATATATCATAGTTTTCTTTATCCATTCTTCTGCAGCCACCTGATCTTTGACAAAGGTGCCAAAAGTATACATTGGATAAAAGACAGCATATTCAACAAATGGTACTGGGAAAGCCAAGGTATTTCCATGTAGAAGAATGAAACTAGACCCTTATCCCTTATCCTGCACAAAAATCAATTCAAAATGGATCAGGACCTTAATGTAAAGCCTGAAACATTAAAAATACAAGAGGAAAGTATAAGGAAAATAGTTCAAGATATAGGCATAGGCAGGACCTTTCTAAAAAGGACTCTAGTAGCCTAAAAAATTGTAGCAATTATTAACAAATGGGACTGCATAAAATTAAAAAACTTCTATATAGTATAAGAAATAATTAATAGAATCAAGATAGAGCCCACAGAATGAGAGAAAATCTTTGCCAACTATACATCTGACAGGGGATTATCGAATATATAATGAACTCAAAAAATTAAACACCAAAAAATTCAGTTAATAAGTGGACAAATGAACAGTTTCTCAAAAGAAGCTTTAATAGTCAATAAACATATGAAGAGATATTCAACATCCTTAGCCATCAGGGAAATGCAAATCAGAAATACAATAAGATCCTATCTCACCCCAGTCAGAATGGCTAGCAACAATGAAGCAGCACCAAATGCTGGTGAGGATGTGGAGGAAAAGGAATCCTTATACACTGGTTGTGGGAATGTAAATTAGTACAGTCATTATGGAAATCAGAATGGAGGTTTCTCAGAAAACTAAAAATAGGACAATTATATGATCCAACTATATCACTCCTGGGTTTATACCCAAGGAAATCAAAGTCAACATCTGCACTTCCATATGCATTACAGTACAGGTCACAATAGCCAAGATGTGGAATAGGCCTATATGTTCATGAAGAGATGAATGGATTAATAAAAATGTGGTATAGACACACTATGGAACTTTATTCAGAAAAAAATAAAAACAAAATTATGTCATTTTCAGGCACATGGATAGAACTACAAAGCATCTTATTAAGTGAAGTGAGCTAGACTTAGAGAGAGAAGTACTGCGTGTTCTCTCTCATATGCGGAAGTTAGATTGGAAAACAAAAAATCATATGTATGAGATTTGAAAGTGAAAGGGCAACTATCTAGAGAAGGGAGGGGAGAAGTGGGAGCCGGGAGAGAGAAACAAGTACAGCAGGGTGCCATGGAACATGCTTGTAATCCCAGCAACATGGGAGGCTGAGGCAGGATGATTGAGAATTTGAGGCCAGAGGCAGCCTGCCTAACTTAGCGAGACCCAGTCTCAAAATAAAGAAAATTTAAAAATAGTCTGGGGCTGCAGTTCAGTGGTAGAGCATTTGCCTAGCACATGTGAGACCTTGGGTTTAACATTCAAGTACACAAGCACTGCTAAAAGAGAGAGAGAGAGAGAGAGAGAGAGAGGAAGAAAGAAAAGAGCAAAGTACCCAATATAGCTGTATGCCGTTATGAAAACCACTATAATATACACTAATAAAAAATACATTAAATTAAAATACAATAAAAGGGTGCTTTGGAATAATGAAGAGACGACTGAGGGTCTTATGTGACCATAATCAGAATGGATTTCTATTAGGAATTTTCTCTGACAGGAATATACTAATATTTCTGCTGAGTATTCATTTTAGAAAGGCTGGAATGACTGTAGGGTTAAGTAGCATGAGATTAAAGGTTTCCTTTCAAGGTTCTCAATCACACTATGAGTGTCCAATGGCAAAAGTGGATTTAGTATGTATGAATATGATAGGAGCATGAGGTATCAGCAGGACAACTGGATAAGCAACACCAGCCTTCTGCCGTCATGTGTGGCAAAAGCCACATCCAGCCCTGGCAAGCAGACATCTGGTCTCGCTGTCAGGACCCACACAAGTCAATTTTATTCAATGAACTTAACTAGAATGGTTGATTTAAATCCTAGTTTAAGTATTGCAAAGTCAACAACTTGTCTTGGAAGGTCAGAGTCCAATGGCTTCCAGAATTCTAGCCTAGAGACTGACCTTGAAAACAATGGATGACATCACAATACAGACGTGGTCATGAAAAAAGTAACAAATATTGATTGATTTATGATATGACAACTCAAAACAGCAACAATTTTTTTCATGCATTTTCCCTTCTCAATCCATGTGCACTGGTCTAATGTAATGAGATAATTTCTTATGTGCAGAAATATTCCCTCTGTTAAACAAATATTTGTAAGTCACATTTTTTAAAAAATGGCCCCAAAAGAGAGGAATCACAAATGTATTTCTACAGAGTTATTATAGTGTCTAAGTAGTTGTTTTGATTATGACAAGAGCAGTTAATCTGCATTGATTAAATAAAGGTGCATAATACAAGGAGAAGTGAACTTATATATGCCTTGAGGGATCTCTTTGAAGTCACGGTCATCTAGTCTAAAGGTCTGTCCAGTGGTGAATGAGTAAACACAATGAATTATTCCCATACAATGAAATGCTATGCAATTATAGAAAGGGACGAAGTACTGATGGGGGTCACAACATGAATAGACCTTAAAAACATGATGCTATATGAAAGCCAATAAAACATGATGCTTTGCAAGTCACTAACAACCACACACTGTATGACTCCATCTTGGGAGAAAAGTCCAGAAGAGGCAGATCTATAGAGAGGTAACCCAGGGATTGCCTGGGACTAGAGAGAGGGTGGGGAAGGGATGGAGCATGGCTGCTTAACTGCTATGGTATTGCTTTTGGGGGTGATGAAAAGTAGTTTTAAAAGTAGATAGTGGTGATGGTTGTAGAGCTCTCTGAATCTACTAGAATCCACAACACTATACACTTTGGAAGGATGAATTTTATAGTCAGTGAATTATACCTCAAAATATTACAAAAATGACTGAGGCTACATTGTTACTTTTTATTTTTTAACCATGTGTTTAAATAAATGCCTTGCTGCCTTTATGGAATATCAGCAGAGGAGTAAGTTGGCTGCAACAAAAATATATATGTTTTAATAAGTAAAATGCTATGGACTTGTATCCACTACAATGTACCTTTTAAAGAATTTTGTATCCATAAATAAAATGTGTGACAAGACTTTCTCTATAATTAGTACAGATAAATGGCCTATGAGTTATGATTGACTTCACAATAAATCTCTTTTTCATCAAAAGAAATATAAGTGAGTGAGAATGAAAGGGATCAGAAAAGGCCTCCTCAGAAGGAAGGAGAGAGAACAGTAATTTACTGTTGTCTTTGGTTTGGTCCCACTATTCCATATTACTCCTTCGAGGCTGGTATAAACAACTCAGTATTCCACCAGTACCCAAGGCTGCCTCTGAGAATAACATTCTATTTGCTTAGCTCCATGTCTTAGTGCTGGGCAGGTGTCCATTTGATCCCAGTCTCTGTGCTGTGCCTTTGAGCTGCACTCCTGGTGCTCTTTGCTCTGGTTCTCCCTCTGTCAGTCGCTCCAGTCCTTCTTCCTCCTATTGAGCCATCCTTGCTTAACAGACTTGCTTGAATATGTTGCCTAGTCGCTCTCATTTGACCTCCAGTCCTTTAGGTCTGATGTCCTCCACTGTGTCTGAGGGATTTTGCTCTTGCTGGCTCCAGCTCTGCCAAGTGAGGACAGATGAGCCGGGCTCTCCTCTTCCTGGTTGGGCAGTGGGTCTGTGCATGTGGATCGCTGCTTTCAGAGGCCTGTTGGCAGGTCCATGGCCACATGCCACAGACCATAAATTGGCTGTGGTTTCTGGAGATCCAAGGACCCTTAGCCACACAGCTCCAAGAGCAAGTGCAGAAATGCATGCCCAGCTCTCAGCTCGCCATGTGTGGCTGGCAAAGCTAGGAAACAGCTGCAGCTGCTGTGGTGATGAAAATGCAGGTCTGATTCCTGCCACACCTCTGCTTCAGCCACCCCAGACACTAAAAGAACCCTCCTAGGCCACTCTTGGGGTTGTTTTGATTGAAGCTGCAGCTGGGCATGGCAGGCACCCAATTAATTAGGAAAACTGAATGAATAATGACTCTAGTCTTATGCTATAAAGGAAAAGTAGAGTGAGGAGGCATTCCCTAAAACAGAATGGAGGAGGTCATAGAGTTTACACTGGATCCTAACAAATTGCTTTACAAAGTGGTTGTAGCAATCTATACTCTCACCAACAGGGAATAACAATGCCAACTTGCCCAACTTCTCCCCAGCACATACATGGATAAATAACAAGATCTTTTAGCTAGCAACTATTACTGAAGTTATGCATGCTTTCAGCTATGCACCAGCCATTGGAGTTTTCACTTTTATGCATTGTCTGCGCATGTCCTTTGCCTTTTTTGTTTAATCAGGTCATTTATACTTTTTCCTTAGGAAATCTTATACAGAGGTTAATCACATAATACTTCCTAATAGCAGAAAAAAATTGGAAAAACCTGAAAGTACATCAATAAGAGAATAAATAAATAAATTAGGGCATTTTATACACGTTACACATTACACCAATAAATATGAAAGACATTACATGTTTCAAAATAGGTAAAACATGCAAACATGTCTTGGATTAAACACTTGCCTTGGGAGAAGGACCCAGCAACCCACTCTCACAAAACAATCAGCCATTGAAAACCCTATGAACAGCAGAGAAGCACTGACAATAGTTTTTCACCTGTTGTACATAGGGTGGCTATGAGTTGGATACCGACTCGATGGTACCTAACAACAACAAACACTTGCAAGTGAATGTTCATAGTTTAATATGATTTATACATTTTTCAATATCACATAAAATAATCCTAAATATTATAATAAATTCATTTACATGCACTAAAGTATCAACATCCTCTGTAAAGCTACCCTACAGTTTTGAGACAGCTGTTACTTTTGGAGTGGGAAAAAGACAACCTGATTTATGGGGGAAAAAGAGAATAGCAGGAAAGTGTTTTAGCTATAACTATAATGTTTTCATTATTAAATTTGATATGCTCTTTGATTACAAAATAATTAAAGGGTCATAGCTCCACTTGGTGACACACAGGCTTTGTACTCCCATGGGACAGCATGGTGGCCTAGAGCACCAAGAGATGGCCAAAATCACCATCCAGATTCCAAAATTCTGGCAGTAGCATTCATAGCCATGGTGACCAGAGGCAAGGAAGGTAGCAGAATCCAAGTGAATTCCCTCTTCTTCGATAGTTGTTGGAATGGACTAAATTGGCACCTTGAGCCTGTTGAAGGGGTGGGGACATGCTGCATATTTTGCCT
The DNA here is from genome assembly GCA_007922755.1 of Pedetes capensis. NCBI lineage: Eukaryota > Metazoa > Chordata > Mammalia > Rodentia > Pedetidae > Pedetes > Pedetes capensis. The sequence goes on along the minus strand of VMDO01003994.1, from coordinate 27,383 downwards.
GCAATGGCAGCCACGCCTATCAAGTTCTTCATTTTCATTAATGTTGACTTAATGGTAGAGATGTCCTTGGGTTCCTATACAGACCTCTTCATAACTACCATCAACCCCTCTGATATCTGTTCTTGATTGTCACCCACTGGGACCTCAAAAAAGTACAATTAGAAAAAAGAATCATTTATGTACTGTGAGGGGGGCTCTGCACACTGCCTGTAGGTATCTGGGGATACAATTTCCTTAAGTGAGAACCTCCATTGGAGAGAAGAAATTTGCCATGGTATTCCAGGCTCCCTTACCTTAGTGGGACCCAGGGACAGAGACCTAAAGGTGACCTAAATCTGATTTCAAAGGTTAGTCTGTGGCTGTTCTTTGGGCAAAAGGAAACTTGGGTGGCCAAGCTTTGCCCAGTGTGCCCAGCTGCCTACCACCCACAACTGCCCAATAGATAAAGATATCACTAATCTTCAAGGGGGCTGGGATTTAGCTCAGTTGGTAGAGCACTGCGCTGCAGTCTCTGAGGTCCCGAGTTCAATTCCCAGCACCGCAAAAATGGGAGAAGGGCCTGACAATCCACTCCCAAGTCAATCCCGAAACAGTCAGCCATTGAAAACCCTATGAGGGTCGCTATGAGTCGCATACCGACTCAACTGCACCTAACAACAACAACAATCTTCAAGGAGCTATATTCCTTAGAAACAAAAAGTTGAAGTGAGAATATGGAAAGGTTACTTAAGACTATTGTCTGTTGCTCACATTCTACTTACCCTTGGCCTCTGCTACTTAAAGTCCCATGACCCCATTAATTTCACCCCACCAATTTCACATTAGATTGTGTGTGTGTGTGTGTGTGTGTGTGTGTGTTACTGGAGGTTGAACCCAGGAACTTGTTCATACTTTACGATTGCTATAGCACTGAGCTACATCCCCAGCTCATTTTTTATTATTTTATTTGAGACAGGTTCTTGCTAAATTATGCAGGCTACCTCTGTCCTTGACCCTGCAATCCTCCTGCCTCTACCTCCCAAATCACTGGGATTACAGGCATGCACCACTGTGCCCAGTGTCACGTTAGATTTTTGCTTATAGAGATGTTTTTACCCCACAGAAGCTCCCAGGGCCATCACACATTTTATTTCCCCTGCTCCCCAGATAGATTCTCAACGAACAAAAACGTTTGTAGGGTAGAAAACATCAAAAGAAAAGCAACTGTACAGCAGATGTGGTGCCTGGAGCCAATCTTGATAAGTGGATCTAAACTTCACAAGAAATTTGTCTTGAACCTTTAAATTCTCACCCAAATTAGAGATTTGTTAAGTGGTGTGTGTGTGTGTGTGTGTGTGTGTGTGTGTGTGTGTGTGTGTATTATTCCACTCTCACCTAGGTTTAAATAGTCCACTATAAAGATAAATCTCAGATTATCTGAGCATTCTCTTGTTGATAGGTATTTACTTTGCTCACAATCACTTGCTATCATGAACAGTACTGCGATGAACCTCCCTGCATATTTATCATACTTGACGAAGTTCTGACAATTCAATTCCCATTCTCCCATTAAGCCTAAAGGCGATATGGTAGGGAAAGAAAATTGGCATCCTTGCAGATGGAACCTGACATACCTGTCCGGTGTCCTAGGGCTGGCTAAGGAGAGGCTGGTGTATTATTAGCACAAGTGGTTGATGAGGTGCATGCTCTAGTTCTGGGTTCGAGCATGGATGGACCATTGCAGAGGACACTGAAGGACCTGTTGAACTCTGAATATAACTTCAAAGACGGTGGCGGGCCACACTTGGTACATTTGGTCCCTGACAACAAGCTGTCCCCTCTCACGGCTGTGAGGCCATCATGATATTGGAACATGGCACCAGTGTGGGGCTGCAGCCCTGCTGTACCTTGCTGGCAGTGGGAAGAAGGAGGGACAGACAGGTGGCTATAAATCTTACCCCCACATGTGCCAGTACACTCTAGGACCTTTCATTGGAAATCAGGTCTGGCTGGGTGGGCCCATCCTTCTGGGACAGGGTTTGAGCAGAAGGGGGGAAGTGTCTCTTCTTGGCACTGACCCATGCTGACCGCAGGAATATGAGAAGGGTTCATGAACACATTTATGGCCCTGGCACTATCTCTCCAAAATTCGGGGAGGCTGCTTCCCATTCCTCCAGGGTCAATTCATTGCCTTCATTTACCCTGCCTGGGACTTGATCTATACCCACATCTCCCCTCGACTTTAATGCTTGCCCTCAGGGTGTCTGCTCTCATCACTGCTTCAGAGCTTATTTCTGCAGGATGATTTTAACATCTCCCCCACTGGATTTGTGAGTCAGCGGGTATGGAGTCAGATGCTATGGACTGTCGGTTACCAGAGTAAATCACATCATAGATTCATTTATCCAGTGTTTATCGAGCTGTTATGCAGCACCATGCCTGGTGCTAGTAACATATAGAGTCACTAAGGAAAAGGGATGATGAGCAATTAAAATTTGCTTAACCATTCTGGCCTCAGTTTCATCATCTGTAACACAGGGATAAAATGGTCACATCTGTCTCAGAGGACTCTGTAAGGATTGCGGGAAAGCTCGTATCCCCACGCTCGTTAAAGTTAACTTGCTCTCATCATTTCTCTCTGATACAGGTCAGCGTGTAATGAGGTAGCCTGGTGCCCAACGAAGCCACTTCTTGGACTGAGTGTCTCTCATGCTCTAATCTTTGAACAAGAGTGACAGAAAAAGCAATAAAAATGCATTGAAAAAACTGGTGCCAACTGGACAAGTTTATTACTGAAATTGATAGAAATGTGCTAGAAATGGAAAATGCCTGCATCTGAGACTTAGACACACACACATACATGCACACACATACACTCATCTTGATATAGAGGAATATACCATGAAAGTGTATATGTTATTAAAAGAAGAAATTGCCATATCCAAATAGAAGTAGAAACTTCTACTTGCTGATTATTGGGTTAACTTTTAGAAATCAAAGACAGCATGTTACTGCTGACCTAGGAATAAGAAGAATGAATATACAAAGCAAAGGGCTTCAAGTTAGATCGAGAATGGCCTTCCTTCCTTCCTTTCTTTCTTTCTTTCTTTCTTTCTTTGTTTTTTTTTTTTTTTTTTACAAAAAGAGATTATGCACTGTCATCAGCATGCTTAAGGACTATTCTGTGATTATCTAATAAAACCAAAGTTAAAAAGTAGGTTTGCACTTTGGCTTCTTTACTACTTCTCTTATGAAAAGGCGGCAATTTCCCACGATTTAGTTCACTTAGTCTTAAATTGTTAAGTTTCATTAGTAAAGTTTCTAATAATGATAATACCTTATTTATTCCCTTATGTTTCTCAGATTATCTCTGAATACTTTATCTTATATTATCAATATGATGTTTAATTTTCCGTTATGGATCCTGACTATCCAGTGAGTAGTATTCAGAGAGCACAGTTTTTTAAAAGAAAATTTAATACAAGTTCAAAATTTAGAGATTGCTCTAAAATTCATGTTTCATCTGTCACTTCATCCCAAGTAAATCTTAGTTTAAAAATGAGGAGGCAGGGCTGGGAGTGTGGCTCAGTGGTGAAGGGCTTACTTAGTATGTGTGTGGCTCTAGGTTCTACCCCAAACACAATATTGGAAGGGGGGGGGCATGAAAAAAAATGAAAGATTTTAAAGATAATTGCTTAAACTATAGGAAAAAAAGAGTAATTATTTTAAATCACAAAGAGTCAAGGATATTATATAGAATTGGGCACTGTGTGCATGCTTGTAATGCCTGTAATCCATGAGACTTGGGAGGGTGAGGCAGAAGAATTTTGTAAGTTTCAGATCAGACATATCCTATGCAACTGACTTGGTGAAACTCTGTCTCAAAATTAAAAAAACTAAAATAAAAAATTGCTGTAAGTGTATCTCAGTGCTATAGCACTTGCCTAGTATGCATGAGGCCCTGGGTTTAACCCCGAAGTATTGGGAAAATAAAAATTTAAAAAATGAATGTCAGAATAAAATAACAAATCTCACTGACATAAAACATTTCTTTTATGGAAACACCACAGGCTAAGTTTTGTTCCTCATGAGGGATGAAGTTAAATGATCAAACATTACAAACTTAAGACCAGTGCAAGACGTTCCTGGTATCCATATCATACCAGTAGTAGGGAGTGTATCACTTACATAAAGGGCTTATTCTGCTTTTCATTTCACACAATGCTTAGATTTCAGGCTGAAGGCAGGCCCTACGGCCTTAGAAAAATCAGGGGAACAGCATTTCACTGATCTGGAGGTGTTTTTAATTTGGACTTTTCTTCCACTTGGCCTCAAATAGAAAATACACAGGTGACGCACACCCAATGACATGCTAGGTGATGGGAGAGTCATGCAAGATAAAGATAATAATGCACCAGTGGTGCACACCTGTAATCCCAGCGACTCGGGAGGCAGAGGTAGGAGGATCACAAGTTTGAGGCCAGAGGCAGCCTCTGTAATTTAGCAACACTCTGGCTCAGATTAAAAAAAAAAAAAAAAAAGGGCTGGGGATGCAGTTCAATGGCAGAGAACTTGCAAAGTGTGTATGAGGCCCTGGGTTCAATCTCAAGTACCAAGAAAAAGAAAAAGGATAATAATGCATCCATTTGTTGCTTCCAAAATGCAGGTTTTATTTTGTTCTTTTCTATGGGTTTGATTGAAGTGATGTTTCTTAATATGTTATGTTGAGGGGAAGCATTCTGTGAATGTAAAAATTGTGTTATACTTTAGTGTCACTCATGGAGTTAAAAATAACTTGGAATATATGTAAATAATTTAGTTCTAAACATGAATATACAGTCCAAATATACTCTGTGGCATAAGCAAATGAAAAGTTAAATAAATCATCATTTGGGGATATTAAAACAAAAGAGGTTTCTGAAATAAGAAAATGTTTATCTAGTAAATAATCAAGTTGTAGAGTTACAAACATCATGGATTTAGCTCCACAAGTGGCATTGTCAATGTATATCAGCATAGTGAAGTCTTGCTTTGTTGGTGATTCATTCATTCATGCCCCAAATTATTTATTTTTTAAATTTTCTTAGTTTTTTTGGTACTTGGAGTTGAACCCAGGGGCTTGCATTTGCATGCTTTGCAAGTGCTTGACCACTGAGCTGCACCTCCAGCCCCTTTTGTTTTTCTTTTTCTTTTTCTTTTCTTTTCTTTTTTTTTTTTTTTTTACTGTTTTGAGACAGGGTCTAGCTAAGTTACCCAAACTGCTTCTGGTCTCGAACTTGCAAGCCTCCTGCCTCCTCTTCCTGAGCTGCTGGGATTACAGGTGTGCACCACCGCACCCAGCATGCACCAAATAATTTAGCATTTACTGAATGCTAAAACAGGCAAGATCTATGCTTATGTATGAGAGACACAAAGGTGGACAAGACACAGTCCTTACCTAGGAAGGCCTTATAAACAAGAAGATGATGACAAATCTAGTGGATAATAACATGACTTCAAAAATAAGATTAATAGGCAAAAGGATTTGTGTGCATAGCCCCAGTAACTTCAAGACAACAATAAAAAGAGGTAAAAATCTTACAGAATATAGTTGAGCAGAAATATTGAAGTCTTTGTTGCAAATTACAGTATTAGTGGTGAGTTCTATTGCCACACAATATTTTGTAGTTTCTCACATAGTGTGGTATAGGACAGATCTTTTGGTTAAAGAAACTGACAAGCTTGATTGAATATTTTTCAGCACTGGGTGCAAGGAAAGTGCACCACTAGTAAAGCTCACTTTCAGTTTTTTTATGGTATCCAGTGCTTCATACATACTTTGCAAGTACTCAACCACTAGGTTGCACCCCAGTCAATTTTTAAATTTTTTATCTTGAGACAGAGCTAAGTTACTAAGGGTGCCTCTGGCCTGGAACCTGAGATACTCCTGCTTCTACCTCCTGAGTCACTGGGAGTATAGACGTAAACCACCACCCTTGGCCTCCTTTTTAAATTTTTTATGTTGAGACAGGGTCTTGCTAAATTGTGCAGTCTGCCTCTAGCCTCAAACTCACAATCCTCCTGCCTCAGCCTCCAGAGTAGTTAGGATTACAGGCATGTGCCATGGTCTTTGGATGAGTGATAACATTTTTGTCCAGGCCAACTATACCTCCCCAAACACAATAAAAATAATTGGAAAGAAGAAAAACCCCACATTTTTAGGCTATTTGGAAAGCACATACAGCCAAGAGTTGATTGACTGCACTGAGTTAAGTCAAATAAATAGTTCATTTTATTCAATATTTCCTAAGGAATGTTTGTTTATTTTTTTACTTTAAGAAGTATAAAATAAACCCCCATGGGTGTCACTAGGCTAAGCTATTAAAATTGTGACAAGTTTGGAAATACATTTGCTTGATGAATGCTGTGCAACATAATTATAGAGTAATAGCATAAAGCTTTCTAGTTCTAAGAAAAATGCTCTAAAATTTGTAGTGCTAGGTTTCTCACTGGATGAGGCAAGGTGACCTCCTTGCATACCTCTTTTCATTAACATCAAGCACCATAATGCTCATCACAGGTTATTTTCCTCATGTCGACCTTTTATTTCAGCAAGGATTAATTTAAAAAGATAAACTGAAATTATATTTTAAATTACTGTATATTATTTTACAATGGTAAGCCGATTAATTTACTGGGTAGCTCCAATACTGCATTTCAGCATTATTCTTAGCTTTGAAAAAATTTAATCTTAATAAACACCACTCTCAACCTTATTCTCAATGCAAAAAAAATTTTTTAGAAGAAACAAGCCTGGTCTTATAATATTTTCCATCTTGTGGAAAAATATTCCAAGAAAAATGTAAGTCTATTTACATCTTTTATTTTGGCAGTACTAGAGTGTTGAACCCAGAGCCTCACACATGCTAAGCAAATGCTCTACCAATGAGCTGCACCCCCAGCTCCTTTTCTTTCCTTTCTTTTTTTTTTTTTTTTTAAATTTTGAGATGTGGTTTTGCTGTGTTGTACAGGCTGCCTCTGGCCTCAAATATATACTTTTGCCTCAGCCTCCCAAGTCACTGGAATTATAGATGTGTACCATGGTGCCTGTGACACAGTCTCCTGTTTATTAAGCCTCTTTCAAAAGCTGCATTATAATAATCCTACCATCACCAGAAGAGGGAAAAAGGCTTCTTGCTCCCCAAGTAATGTTAAGTGGTGAATGCCAGGGTGATCCTTAGCATCCTTCCTTTAAAATTTATACCTTACTGTTTCAACATCGTTATTCAGCCCATTAGCACCCAAAATAGGAAATGAATGGGCATTGTTGCGTTTTCTGTTCCCTTTCTCTAGGAATAGGTTATCTTTCTTTGGATATTCCCATGTCAGGCTTCTTCCTTTCACTCTGGTTGCAGTTCAACTGTCCCATCCACAGGACTTCTCTTAAAACTACTGCTCCAGTGCCCTTCTCCACCCTCTCTTTCTCATTACGGTATTTTTCCTAAAAAAGCATCCTTTACTGTCCCTGAGTCTCCTGCCATTCTATTTGTTGTTTTCTCTGCCCCTTTATGATAAATGTTTATAAGAGCAGGTACTTGATTATCAAATGAACCAGGTACTCTTGAACACAGAAAGTACTCAGAAATCTGCACAAAGAATCAATGTGCAGCACTGATCACATGTTAAGACAACATGCCATGCTCTCTGTGAAGCTGAGCTATCCCCAGAAACCCAGATGAGAAAGATAACATTTAGAGCTAATTTTTGGAATAACCCTACCTATACCCTTCTTTTGGTTGTCTAACATATCCTCAAAGTGAATTGCAATTTGGAGTGAGTGTACCACAATGGGCATGGACTACGTTCTACTATCACTCAAACAACTATGGTCATTAAGTTGCCTTTTATTATCACAGCTTCAAACCGCTAGTTAGGTTTATGAGAAACAATCATATAAATTTTATTTTCATACTGGCTATGAAGCTATTGTAAACAATTTTTTAATTTTACCTCCTAAATATATTCTTTCTGAATCTGAAACAAGAGAAAGTTTTGACTCTGAGAAATTGGTATAATGCCTTCTTCAAAGGAGACACATAATTTCATCTCATTTCCTTGTTTCTCTTGGCCACCAGATAAAATAATGGCAGCTATAATAATAAATTATAGCAACTATATTAATTTTATGGGTATTTGCTTATCACTTTATAGTTATTTATATTTTTAAAAATTAATTGTACTCGAGTTCTCTTTCTCTCTTTTTTTTTTCTGAGTTCTCTTTCCAAGGTAGTCTATTCTTATTGGAAAGGTTGTGAAGAATAATGAATTTAAATTGTAATATTAAATCATAAATTTTAATAATACTAAGTACTCAATGCTAATTTGGGTAACAGACTTCATTGAATTGTATACAAGTTACTTGAGGAATATTGCAATGTCTAAATAACTTTGAGTTTGGTCTCAAAGACACATGGAATAATGAAATTGTGGCCCACAGGGAAGAAAAACAAATTTTGGGATTAGAACAATAAACAATGACTGACTTCTAGCTAACATGGTTTTAAATGCCTTCTGTATCTAACAGTGTGATACGGAAATGCAAAGAGTTAAAGTTTGTGTATGATTTCTTTTCCACTCAAATCTTATTTATTGGACCCAGGATTCTGACAAATTCTCCCATTTTCTCTGAGCAACAGCCTTGTTATCACTGGAAGAAAAACTCCAATCCTGTGGGGTTCTGGTGGAGATTGGATGGGATAACACAAATAAGGTATCTATTAGAGACCCTGTCCTCAAACATTCTTAAATAAACTTTTAAGCTTAGAACAGTATTAAATTCAAGGAAAATTGCAAAGATGGTACAGAGTCCACACCTAATTTCTCCTATTACTAACATATTATATCAGTATGGTAGTCTGGCTGTCATTAATAAACTAACTCTGAAATCATCATCGTTAACTAAGTCTGTGGTTTTGTCAGATTTTTCTCAGTTTTTCCAACAATGTCCTTTTTCTGTTCCAGTACTATATCCAGGAGGCACATTACATTCCGCTGTCATGTCACAAGCTTCTCCTGGCTGTGAGTTTCTCAGACTTTTGATGATGTTAACAGTTTGAGGAATACAGGACTGGCATATAATAGAATGGTTCTCAAATAGGATTTGTCTGATATTTTTTCTCATTATCAGACTGGGGTTACATGTTTTGAGGAGGAACACTACAGAGATAAAGTGACATTTTTGTCCCATTATAACAAGGATATATACCATCAGCATGACATCATGTAGAATTTAACCTTGATCATCTGGCTGAGGTAGTGCCTGTTAGGTGTCTCCACTAAACATTTATTTTATTTCCTGTTTCTGGGTTCTTTGGAACAATGTCACTACGCACAACCCACATTGAAGAAGTGAGGAGTTATGCTCCCTACCCTTGATGTCGGAATGTCTACATGAATCATTTGGAATTCTTCTGCATGGGAGATTTGTTCAATTCTCCCCTGTTTGTGTATTCAATAATTTACTTTGGTAAGGACGAACAGATATTTACTTAATTCTTTAAGTTATAATGCAATACTAATTTATTGCTCATGATTTTCCAATTATGACAACTGAAAGCTCTTTCACTTGGCTCCTGTGGTCTTTCAGACAAAACTTTCTCTCCTATTCAGTGTTCAGGGTTGAGTGGGTGTTTTGGGAGGGGTAGGATTTGTTCTGTTTTTGAACACTTCCTTCCTTCCTTAAGAGGTAGTTTAAGCTTATGTTGCATATTTCCTCTCCAAGTTCTAGAATCAGTCATTTTTCACAAGGAGCCCTGATGCTTTTTAGTGAAAAATAGCATTAAAAACCAAAATTTGGTTTCTAGGAATGGTAATTGCTTCTAATCTGTCTCCTCAGGCAGAGCAAGGAAATGTATGTATGCATACTAAGTCGTGTATGCACACATACCTATAAATATTCCAGTGTACAACCATCTGGGCTGGGGTTTAGCTTAGTTGGTAGAGTATTGCTCTGCACACTCTGAGGCCTTGGGTTTGATCCCCAGAACCAAAAAAATGGGAGGATATGGCAGCCCACTCTTGAAACAATCCACCATTGAAAACCCTGTGAATAGCAGAGAAACACTGACATTATTGCCAGGCATGGCAGTGTCTAGTAGTGTTTTGTTCTGTTGTATATAGGGTCATTATGAGTTAGACCAGATTCAACAGCACTTAACAAGTGTGCAACCATCTATACCTATATTAAGCTAAACAGGAGTTCATACTGATGTGTTCAACTCTAACCTATTACCAGATGGATCATTTTAGCTGTCTATTCTTGATTATCTGTAAATTCCATGTCCAAAATGAGAAATCTAGATTCCACTCTGCACCATTCGTTTATTTAATTGGACACATACGTAATGGTGTAAGAATAGTTAACTCACAATACCATGGTAAACAACTTTATCAACTAGAGTGCCTAAGTTCAGTTTCTTGCTTTTAGATTTGTTGTTGTTGTTGTTAGGTGCCGTCGAGTCAGTATCCGACTCATAGCGACCCTCTGTACAACAGGGGAAACACTGTCAGTGCTTCTCTGATGTTCATTGGGTTTTCAATGGCAGATTGATTTTTGGGAGGGGTTTGCCAGGTCCTTCTCCCAAGCCTACAGCTTCTGGTGTTCCCAGGCGGTCTCCCATCCAGGTACTAACCAGGCCGGACCCTGCTTAGCTTCCGAGATCTGACGGGATCGGATGCCACAGAGCTACGGCTGCAGGCTTTAGATTTAGAGACTCACATATAGTTACTGAGATCAGAATCTTTCTTTCTTTCCTTCTCATTCTCTTCAGTGAGGTTATCTTATAAATTTATAATATAGTTAGATTCTTTTGTTATATTCTGCCTTCCATGCTGGAATCCCCTGACCTCTTTAGTGATTTTTTTTTTTAATTTATATACATTAAGGTTCACTCTTTATGCTGCAAAATTATATGGGCTTTCACAAATGCAGTGTCACATATCTATCATTACTACAAGAGAGATAAAATACAAACACAACAGTTCCACTGTCCTAAGAGTTCGTGTAGGGGCTGGGATTTAGCTCAGTTGGTAGAGAGCCACTCTGCAGTCTCTGAGGTCCCGAGTTCAATTCCTAGCACCACAAAAACAGGAGAAGGACATGGCAACCCACTCCCGAAGGCAATCCCGAAACAATCAGCCATTGAAAACCCTATAAGGGTCGCTATGAGTCGGACATGACTCGACGGCACCTAACAACAAGAGTTCTTGTACTTCACCATTCAAACCCTTCCCTGTGCCCTGAGATGCTGGCTTCAATGATCATTTTATTGTCTTTATATGATTTTGTCTTTTCCAGGATGTCATCAAAGAAAGAATGCTTTTATAATGGTTTCTTTAATTTAGTAATATACATTTTAAGATTCATCCATTCAGTGATAAAAACATGATAACTTAATAATATTTATCATTGAATAATATTCCATCATATAGATATACCACAGTTTGTTTATCTGATTACCTACTAAGGACATCTTTCGTGCTTCCCGGTTTTAGATGATTACAAATGAAGTTGCTATAAACAGTATGCAAAGTTTAGTATGGAAATAAGTTTTCAAATCTATTGGGTAAATATCTAGGAGTGCAACTGCTGGATCATATGATAAAATCATGTCTAGCTTTGTAAGAAGATGCCACACTGTATCCCAAGGTGGCTGTCCCACTTTCCATTCCAATCAGAAATGAATGAGAGTTTCTGTTGTTCTTTATGCTTGTCAACAATTGTTACTGTCAGCTTTTTGGATTCTTGGCATTTTAATAGTTATAGAAATGGTATCTCATAATTGTTTTATTTGCAATTCTCTTAAGATAAATGATTTATCATCTGTATTTAGGTTTCTGTTCAGATCTTTTCTCCTTTTTAATTTTTACTGTTGAACTTTAAGAAGTTCTTTGTAGCAGCTGGATGTGGTGGCAGATGCCTAGAGTTCTAACACTTCAAAAGGCTGAGGCACAAGGAGGATTATTTGGGCCCCAAAGTTCAAGACCAGCCTGGGCCACAGAGCAATATTGTATTAGATATTCCAGGTCTTTGCCTTTCCATACAAACTTTAGAACCAATTTGTCAGTATCTACAAAATAACGTGGGCTGGGATTTAGCTTAGTGGGTAGAGCGTTGCACTGCAGTCTCTGAGGACCCAAGTTCAATTCCCAGCACCCCAAAAATGGGAGAAGGGCCTGGCAATCCTCTCCCAAGGCAATCCCGAAGCATTCAGCCATTGAAAACCCTATGAGGGTCGCTATGAGTCGGATACCGACTTGAGGGCACCTAACAACAACAGCAACAACAAAATAACCTATAGATATTTTAATTGGTATTGTATTGAATATGTAAATCAAGTTAAGAAGAAATGGCATCATAACAATATTGAACCTTCTAACTCATAAACATATAATAACTTTCCACTTATTTAGATCTTCTTTGTTTTCTTTCATTGGTATTTCGTAGATTTTCACATATAGATTCTTTCATCTTTTGTTAGGTTTATATCTAAGTACTGAATTATTTTTGATGGTATTATAAGTTATATATATATATATATATATATATATATATATATACACATACATACATACATATATATACATATTTCAAATTCCAATTTTTCTTTTTTGATGTACAGGAAGGAAATTAATTTTGTATTTTGAGAGCTTTTTATAATCACTTATTAGCCCCAAGAGTTTTTGCAACTGTTGTCAATTTCTTGGGATTTTCTGGTTCCCCAGCTATGTAATATGTGAATAGAGACAGTTTTGTTTTTTTCTTTCTAATACGTACATCATTTATTCCTTTTTCTTGTCTTATTACACTAGCTAGAATTTCTAATAATTTTTTTTTATTTTGATCAAAACATGTAAGTGTGAAAATCTTCCATTTTTAGGGTATGATATTCTCTAAGGATGGGCTCACTGACAGGGATTATGTATTATGTTTTTGGAAAAAAATTCTTTAAGATTTCCAGCATCAGTTCTTTTTTTTTTAATCAGTGGGGGGCTGAACCCAGGGCCTCACACATGCTAGGCAAGTGCTATGCCATTGAGATGCACCCCCAGACCCTCTTTATTATTTTTTATTTTGAGAAAGTGTCTTGCTAAATTGCACATGCTTCCTCTTACCTTGATCTTGTGATCGTCCTGTCTCAGCCTCCTGAGTCATTGGGATTACAGGTGTGCATTTTGGTGCCCAACTGATAGTTCTTTTTTAATACCGCCAGCATGAACATATTTTCAAAGGAATCTGGAGGAAGAATTTGCCTGGAATATTAAGGAATTTTTTTGTCTTGTTTCTTTATCTTTTCTTTCTTTTTTTTTTTTCAGTTGCTTTGCCATACTTAACTTTCTGGCAATTTAAAAAGTGTTAATTAGCCTTTACATAGTCTTCCAAAATTATTCAATAGTTCTTAATCAATGAAAAGCCTTTTTTTGGAATCAATTTTTATAAATTTACAGTTACTAAATTACAAAATCATGATAGTAATGAAAGGTTGCATAAACTGAATAGAGAAGAAAACTGACTTGGTAACAACCATGCTATTTTGGGAGCAGAAGTGTTCACAGAAAGGTATCTAATGGCCTCAAACTCTCAGTGATGTACAGGATTAGTCAGTATGTGGGAGTCAAAGCTACTAGCTGGGCTGGTAAAGCAGCTAAGTGGATTAAGAGGTAATTTATTGGGCTAAGTGTGATGGCACAAGCCTGTAATCCCAGTGACTTGGGAAATGGTGGTAAGAGGAAGTGTGGTAGGAGGCAGCCTGTGTAACTTGGCAAGACCCTGTCTCAAGATAAAAAGTGGTCTAGGTGAGCAGCCTAGTGGTAGAGCACTTACCAGGCACGTGCAAGGCCCTGAGTTGGACCTCCAAGTACTGCAAAGACAAAACAAAACAAACTCAGCAGCTATGTGACCCATAAATTTTCCCAAGTAAATTTTCATAATCAAAATGATGTATAATCTACAGCTTTATTATTATTTTTGTAGAAGTATGACTGTTTATACGGTCAGCTGCATGACATTAACAGAAGAGAAGGGATATGGATTTCAATCTACCACAATACAAGACTACCTAGGAAAGGGAAATAGGAGTTTACAAGAATTCTGCTGAGCACATGTACAGAGATCCACTAATTTAAGCAAGTTATGAAGTTCCATGGGGCAGGAAATATGCTTTGCACGTCCTCCTCCTTCCCACTGTGTTGGTTTTCTAATGGGTCACTTTGGCTAGGCGGAACTACATTCTCAGAATTTTCATTGGGAGGTACAATGAATGAAGGAACCCACCATTTTATAGATCACACATGCTCCTGGTCTGCAGCATTAACATGAAACAGTAGCTGGGTCTGCAATCGTTTCACCTTCTCTTGGATCTCCCTCCACCTTCGCTGACTCCTGGGCCAGGAGTCAGACTTTAACTTTGGCAAAAGGCCTTAGTTGATTCATACTGAAAGTTATCATTGTAACCAAGGTCAGAGTTAACAAGAGCTGACCTAAGTTTCAGTCCATCCTTGTGGGGTTTCAGCTTATGTTTTTCACTCCTAGCCTGTTGGAGGGCTCTTCTTCCTGACTGGCCACCTGTCCTGGACTTCAAAGTCCAGCATCAGATACAGAGATAATAGCCCCTTGAATACTAATTAACCAGCCCTCAAAATGCATACGGGCAAATGTCTATAATGAATCCACTAATATACACACATACACACAAAAGTATCTCTCATGTAAATATGTCTATGTATGTTGTAGCTGTTGTTGTTAGGTGCCATGGAGTCGGTGTACCACTCACAGCAGCCCTATGTCCAACAGGAGAAACCCTATTGTCAGTGCTTCTCTGTTATTCATAGGGTTTTCAATAGCTGGTTGTTTTGGGGGAGTGTGTTGCTTGGTCCTTCTCCCAAGTCTACAGCACCTGGTGATCCCAGGTCATCTCCCATCCAAGTACTAATAGGCCTGACCCTGCTTAGCTTCCTAGATATGACAGGATCGGACGCCACAGTGGTATGGCTACAGACTAAAATATATGTGTGCTATATGTATAATAGTTCCTTAGTATCCATAGAGGATTGGTTCCTGGATCCCTCACAGATACCAAAATCTGTGGATACTCAAGTCCCTTATATAAAATGACACAATATTTACATATAATCTATGTACGTCCTCCCATATAAAGTCATCTCTAAATTACTTATAATACCTAATACAACATATAGGGCTGGGATATAGCTCAGTTGGTAGGGTGCTTGCTGTATGCTCTCTGAGGCCCTGAGTTCAATCCCCAGCACTGCAAAAGTGGGAGAAGGACCTGGCAGCCCACTCCCAAAACAATCCTGAAACAATCAGCCATCAAAAGCCCTATGAATAGCAGAGAAGCACTGACATAGGGCCAGGTATGGCAGTGTTAGGTAGTGTTTTGTTCTGTTATACATTGGGTCACTTTGAGTCAGACCCAACTCTAGGGTACCTAACAACAGTACATTGTACATGCTGTCTCCCACTCTGAGCAAAACAATCTCCACCTCTCAATATGTTTATGTCATGAGAGTGTCTTCTTTGGCTACTTTGACAGAAGTTGAATTCACCATTGCCATCTCAAGTCCTAATTCACTTATAGCCATCCACCTCAAGTAAAAACCTACTTATACACATGTGTGCTGGGATGAGGGGATAGACTGGTAGCCGAACACTCCCTGCAACTCCTTTTGAACCCCTTAAGATGGGTACGTGGTTTTTCAGGACATTTTTCTATATTTTTCCTCTTTAGTTTTTTTAACACGTTTCTTTCACAATGATTCATGGTTATCACTGGTTTGGGGTTGTTTTTATTTATTTGTTTGTTTTTTACTAAGGTGTCACATTTATTACAATGTTTAGTATTTCACTTGCACCATGACAATATGTCGTTTCCCAACCTTACTCTGGAGATTTACATAGGTATGGATTCAAGAAACCAGAAGTCCTGAGGAGGGCAGGCTAGGGCTGGATGGAGGCTTGACAATACCAGAGAGACTCAGACTTTGTGCAGCATTCTGCCCTGCCATTCTTCAAATGCTGCTCTCTTTCCATGTGCGTTGCCTCATGTTCACAGCATGGCTGCTACACTCCCTACCTACTAGTCTAGATATCAGGTGGGAAAAATGGGAAAGGAAAAAAATGCCCAAGGGTAAAAGCCATACCAGCCAAATTTATTATTGTTCTAAATAAGCAGAAGATATTCTGAAAGTAGTACTTAAATAAATTTCTACTTGTCTGTCACCATCCATCCTTGTGTCTTATAGACCACCCTGAAAGGGAATTTTACAAAGAATAAAGAGATTATGGATGGTGATCAAAACAGTCAGCCAATAGTACCTGTTACACACTCCTATGACAATATTCTTCTACAAAACATTTAAATTAATCATTTTAAATGCAGCTTCGAATTCAAAACCTAATTCTAGAACTACTTATTGCAAATCAAAACTTTAAATTCATTAAATTTCTTAAGTCCCAAAGAACTGGCAAAATTAACAATCCTAACTCCACATTAGACAAATACCCATAGATCTAGCACTCTAGAAACAGCAATAAGACAAACGGCCTCCTTAACTACTAATGAACAACAATCAGCTCATCCACAAATCATTTGCCTTTGTTCCTTGCTGCGAATTCCATCCAAGTCTGTCCCCACTCTCAATCTCCACTCCAGTTTTAGACCACTTACACTGACTTTTCTAAACAAACAGAATTGTATGTTAGAAACATGCTAGTCAATGGTGAAATCTTGAGAAATTACCTTTAGAGTCTAATGAACCATATCTCATCCACTGCACAAAGTTCTCTCTGTTGGAGACAACATGGCAGGTAAAAACCATAAGGTATCTAGAGGGCTATTTTCTGAAACTAAGTACAACCAGGTTCCTTCAGGCTACGGTTCCTCAAAGCATCACCTCTAAAACATGTATTGAGTCCTTTGGATGCTGCATAAAATTCAGGTTCCTGGGCTCCAAGTTTAAACCCATGATCTCCATCTCCCAGGCAGGGACCCAAGAACCTGTATTTTTATTAATCTTCTGAGGCTACCACATACTAAAATTTGAAGACTACTTTCTAAGAGTCATATGGCAGATTCATGGACTAGCTAGGCTGGTAGAATTCCTAGTCAAACTAGATGTCCAGGGGGAAGAAATAATCGTTTCAACTCTTCACAGGAACTGAGCTCAGGAGAAGGCTTGAGTCCCTTGGCCAAGCACGGATCGAAGGCAGGAACAGCCAGGTAACTAAAACCATGCTCTGCACATACAGCCTCCAACTGATTAAAAGCCCTGAGAGGTAAATGTCTGTCATAAAGGGATTTTTAGGATGATGAAGCTAGCTCTGCCAAAGCTCAGACATCCATAAAGGTCCAAAGCTTATATCTGATCCTACTCTCACCTGCCCCAACCTTCACCTCCATCTGAACACTCCAGCCCACTCTGGTCTTCCCTACCTAGGCTCCGCCTACTTTTAACTAATTCTTTCACACCAGTATTCTCTAAAACGTTCCCTGGCTGTGATGGCAAACCCATGTACCAAACATTTTCTCAGAGTTATGGTGCCTAATTTCCCCAATCACATAAGTCTGTAATCACTTTCAGCAGTGGGGAAGATCTGACACCCGGTTCCCTGTCCACTAGTCAGGGAACATAGAACACTTCCCGTCACACTGATGCATCAGAGCTTTTCAATGCTATTCAGCTGCATTAATTTATGGTTTTGAAATTTCTTTGATGTACTAATGCATCTGCTGTGCCTCCTTTTGGTTTTAAGCAAGAAACTGAAGCATACTCTGTGGCATAGAAATGAGTGCTATTCTGAGAGAAGATGTTGGAAACCTGAAGGGGATTTCCTGTGCCATTTGAGGTGGAGAAAGGAGGATCCTGTCTTGGGCTTTGGTACTGAAGCACATCTTCTTCCACCCCTAAAGTTCACTAAAGTAATGTTGGTAAAGTTATTTTCTGGCTTCTTGCAGATATAAAAATATTTAACTTTCAAAGATTCTGATTGAAGTTTTTTATTTAAAGCAAAACACCTTTCATCTTATGGATCCAAAGGTAAAAGGAGGTTGGCAGATTCAGGTAAAGAGAAACCTAGAAGTTCTGAGATTTAGAAAAGGAAAGGCAAGGGTCAGAGTCTAAGCAGGTAGAATACTAGCAGGTGTAAAGAGAGGAGGTCCAAGAAGTAGTGCAAAGCATAACATGGTACATTTCAGAGAGCACAATGACAAAGGTAGAGATTCGAGATTATTAGGCTAGTTACCAGACAGTAGCATAAGGGTCAGGCATAAGTGTGACTTAGAGAATTTCTTTCCTGGATTACAGAATTATAGGACAGTATATAGAGAATTGGGAAGCAGCCAGGACAACACAGGTCCTCAGGGAACAAGCTTAGCAGGAGTTTCAGTTGTAAATCATATTAAGCAGATTCAGATAGAGTGTATGTGAAGAAGGAAAGAGCGGATGTGAAAGAAAAAGACACAGCTCTTGCTTCTTTTATGATACACCTTGCAGCTTATCCCTGAGATATCTGGAGATGAGAACCTGGAACTATATTATATCATCACCAAAGGTCAAACTGAGATTATAGGAATCCACAAGCTATTAAATTTGTTATATCAATAAAGGGACCAGATTGCACAGTGGTACTGGCACTTCGCTTACCACAATTCAAACATTACTCAGGAGCCTTTTACAATCCCCAAATTCTTAACAAAAATATTCAAATATCTCTTTAATAAAATTCAGAGATCACAGCCTTGCCCACTGTAGGCACTAAAAAATTATTGCTTTTCCACTGCAGGCATTTCATTTAATAACTTAGATGTAGTTGCTTAGGTTTTACATCACTTCAGGATAAATCCAAAGACAAATCCAAGCGAAGTATCATAGATGGAATGTACTGGATCACTTGGATCAAATTCCAATCACCATATATTAGATTTTTATTTAGTATTAAAGTGATTATTTCATGTATGACGGTGAAAATTTTCAAATGCCAGATGATTTTAATAGTCATCACTTTGGGAACCTATAAATACTGTAACAGTTTTGTAACAATGGACCTTCACCATGTCAATTCTGGTGTAGTAACATATGTTGTTGTTGTTGTTAGGTGCCGTTGAGTCGGTATCCAACTCATAGCGACCCTCATAGGGTTTTCAATGGCTAAGTGCTTCGGGATTGCCTTGGGAGTGGATTGTCAGGCCCTTCTCCCAGTAGTAACATATATATGATACAATAAGAAAATGGGCTTACTCTCCTCTTCCTCCTCCTCCTCCTCCTTCTTCTTTTTATTTTTATTTTTTTTTACTTTTTATTTTTGATGGTGCTGAGGATGGAAGCCAGGGCCTTGCACATGATAGGCAAACACTCTACTACTGAGCTATATCCCCAGTCCCCTAATATTATTCTTGTTTAAAACCCAGAAGTAAAGTTGTTCCTACATGAAACTGCAAGTCCCTTCTCTGACAACCTAAGGTGGGAAGCTGAGAATAAACAGAGAACACCCTTGACAAATGGAGCTGGGTGTTGTGGCCAATGTAAACCACTGTAGTCTGTGGATGATGCTCTGAGAGCAGATCTTCTCCCTTATCCACAAGGCACATCCTTGTTTAGCATAATCATAACAGGCACTGTTTCCTGCACACCATTCTTGCCTTCTTAAATCAGGCCATATCTCCTTCATGCTTTGTTATATTCCATTCTATCTTCTTCCACACAGAGGGGAGATTATGAATATGATCCTTTGTTAAAAAAATATTACAGTACTTATAGGTTCCCAAAGTGATGACTATTAAAATCATCTGGCATTTGAAAATTTTCAATGTCATTCATGAAATAATCACCTTAATAATAAAAAATCTAATATATGGTGATTGGAATTTGAAAAGAGAGTAAAATAAGCTACAGTCAAAAAAGTATCCTTAATACATAAATATCAGCAAATTAAACCTATTACCTCACCAAAGATATGAAAATAAGTAAGGAAATAAATGCAGGTACAGACTAATATATCACAACAAAACACTAGATCAGAAATCTTGATCATAAATTTAAAATTGTTGACTACCTGAATCCTTATTTTCATTGCATTTTTCTATTGAATAATTGAGTCTAAACATTCTAAACAATATTTATTTTCTATATTAGGTATTTAGCCTGCATCCGTAGCCCTGTGGCATCTGATCCTGTCAGATCTCAGAAGCTAAGCAGGGTCCAACCTGGTTAGTACTTGGATGGGAAAACACCTGGAAACACCAGGTGCTGTGGGCTTGGGAGAAGGACCTGGGAACCCACTCCCCAAAATCAATCCACCATTGAAAACCCTATGAACAGCAGAGAAGCACTGACAATAGTGTTTCCCCTGTTGCATGTAGGGTCGCTATGAATCAGATACCGACTGGACGGCACCTAACAACAACAACAATATTAGGTATTTATTTCTGTATTCATCTAAACATCAGTATATCAAATAGGATGACTTCATGGTATACTATACTAGAAACCTGAGTCAAGAAGAAAACATTCTAAGGCATTAGAAAGTGGATTTTGGTGAAAAACTACAAATTTTATTTTGTTGCTATCTATATTTACTTCCCAAAGACAATTAACCTGTTCTCTGGCCACTGAGAACATCCTATCTTTGTGTCAGTAGAAGAAAACATGGTTAGGCTTAAGAGTAATGAGTAAATGAGTCTATTTTGGTACAGTGCTTTAACCAAGGTATAGAAATCTTGTCCCATAAGATCCTAATGATCATATTGCTAAGATTAAGAAATTTTTCTCATACAAACCCAGAGATCCAAAACAAAGGGCCTTTAGGCATACTTTGTGGCAGATCAAAGACACTGAGGCAGCAGATTACTGGAGCAGATTTAATATACCACCCAAAGGTCGTCTTGTAATGTCAGAGGTGGCTTTCCATTGATTCTGAAGTACGGGGGAGTTACAGAGTGATTTCTTTCAAGAGTTTGTTCATTCATTCATGCACTCATTCAGATATTCATGTGAGGTCTACTATTTGGGTGCCTACTATGTGGGTGTTACAGAGACTGACACCCTCATTCCCTGTGCTCATAGATTTCACTTTAGTTAAGTAGAATATCCATAAATGAACCCACAATGAGCAAGAACATGGGATTAAGCTACCCTGGAGGTATGCACAAAGTGGACAGGAGAGCAAAAAAGTAATTACCAAACTTTTGGGGGAGAGTTCTATAAATGCTGCAAAACCTTTTCATGACTTGAAGTGTTTTCCTTCTCCTGCAGTGTAATCAGTGTATTTACAGCTTTTCCTCTTGGGCTGGCTTATATTCGACACACTAGGAGCCAGGGCTCCAAAACATCATGAATTCATAAAGCCAAATGGCATTTAAGAGACCATCTGGTGTAAGGGTTCCAAAGCTGGCTGGGACCCAGTATCACCTGGGGCTTTGGCCATAGTGTTCTAAAAACAATCCATTGCTGTGGCTGTTGTAGCTGGCCCAGGGACCAGCATTTGGATACCACAGATTCTAACCACCTGAACTTTCAGAAGTTTAGAAGAAATTCATAGCCACAGAATTATTAGGACTTCAAATTAATATCGTAGGTGTATTGGGACAGCCATGGTGAGACATTTGGCAAGTGAATTTTTAGCCTAAATTCTATCAAAAAAGTATACCTAATGGATATGACAAAAGCCATATATAATAGGACCACTTGTAAAAGAATCTAGTCTACAATTATATATTGGGAAATAAAACTGAGTTTAGTAAAGATACTCATTGCAATTGAGCTGTAAATTAGCTTTATTCTTCTTAGTAGGAGACATTTGAAAAGAAACATAATTGAAACTCTCATTCTTTGAAAAAGGATACTTGATTCATCAAAAAAAATTTTTTTTGCCTTTAAGAAGGCAAAGGAAAAGGAAACGCGTTCAAAGGAAAAGCTTAACATAGTGTCATGTCTACAGTAGATACTTAAACTACCAAATGAATAAAAGCATGAATATAAGCACTACCAAAAATGATTTTCAATGGTCTTTTCCTACATTAATCTTTGATAGAAGCTAAGAATATATTAGTAAATAACAATTTGTTTAGGCATTTGTACTGGGAAGGCTAGTAACATAATCTAGACCTATAACTTTCAAAGTGGAGATAAAACATCAACTCTGTCAATGAAAATGTATAGACTTTTATGTAGTGGGAAATTCAGGGAAAGAGACTTATCTGTGTGCACGTTATGTGTATGTATAAAGACAGGCGCAGGAATAAGCTGGCCTGCCAGGGTGCCCCAACACACTCACTCTGAGGTGTACAGGGCTACATGGGGGATCATTCACCACATACATAAAGGGACTGAGCTGCAGCCCACTGGGGTTCTGAGACCTTATCCTGATGAGTAAGATCATTATTTATGCATAACTAAAATTTCCTGAAAATATATTTCAAATGTTCATTCCAGCAGGG
This sequence comes from Pedetes capensis, assembly GCA_007922755.1. Taxonomy (NCBI): domain Eukaryota; kingdom Metazoa; phylum Chordata; class Mammalia; order Rodentia; family Pedetidae; genus Pedetes; species Pedetes capensis. The sequence continues at coordinate 4,914 of VMDO01003994.1, read as the reverse complement.
ATTCCTTTTAGTTTTCTATTATCATATTTACCTCCAGGGGATAAGCTGTAACTCTCTTAGGACACGTTCACAGATACACTTTCTTAAAAATATGAGAATATGCCTTAAAGGAAACTTTTAATTAAAAATGCTTCCCAGTGTAGAAGAAAGTGATTCATATCATACTTTATGTTTTAGTAAACTCGAAAATCTCCAATTTTTCAATAAAAAGGAAGGGCCATCTAGCTTCTAAGAAATAAATGTAATTGCTTTAAGTTACTTTTTAAAATCTCAAATATGTAGGATAGAATTTTACATTCAAAACTATGACTGCGCTGTAAGTTCTGGTGTCCAAAATAGAACCTAGTTTCATGATAAATTTGATGAATATCATCACACTATCTTTTAATTGTAAGAAACATACAATTCAAGTGTGATTTAGTTCACACTTGTATTAACCAATATTCATGATGCTATTTTCAGTTTTATTTGCTGTCTTCTACAAAGAATCTTTTCTCTCATTATTGCATTTTAAAATATGGAAATTAGAAGACTTTGCTAAAACTTTCTGAGCCAGCCCTAACAACTGATAAGATCTGTACTGGAGGCCAAATGAAATATGTGACCATTTCTACTAGGGAGAGAAATCTTGTCCAGGCAAGGAATATCAGGAGGATCATTCATCATTTATTTCTCTTAAAAAGGAAAATATGTCAAATAGAGATGTGTGCACTGGGCAAGGAGCCTGACAGAGTTGGCACTGAAAAACATTGGTTGAACTGAACTGAACTGAAGCAAATTTGTCTGAATTAGAAAAGCAAAAGTGCTTTTTTGTGAACAAAAGGTTTACAAAAGATGCCGATTCCCTTCTCAAAGAGGCCACCTTGGTTCAGCTTCTCACATGGCCAGGAAGCATTTCCAGAAGAAATTCTCAACTGGAGCACTTTCACTCCCTAGGGGACACAAGGCAATGTCAGGAGACATCTGTGGTTGTCACAGCAGGAATGGGTTACCAGCACCCAGCAGACAGAGCCCAGGGATGCTGTTGGACATCCTCCGATGCCACGGACAGCCCCATGACAAAGCATGATCCAGCTCCAACTGTCAACAGTGCTGGGGTTTGACTAATCCTGTCCTACAGCGTGAGCCCACAATGGCCCCTGCCCTCCCACTCCTGATGAAGGAGAACTCATGGCCTTACGAGAAGTCTTTACCTCTGCCCAACAACTCTCCCACCAAGCCCACCACCTTTATTTTGAAATTTACAGAGTAACAGAGGTTTTTCAGAAGCACTATAGAAACTACAGAAAAAGCATATTTTGAGGTCAAGTTAGAAAGCAAGAAATCAAATTTTAGGGTCAAATGCCTTTCCCAAGATGTTAATTTTAAATATATTTTAGAATCTATTTAAATTATAGAAGAAATGAAAGAACACAGCAAACAATAATTTACACACTGAATTTCTTTTTTTTGGGGGGGGGTAGTTCTTAGGAGTTCACCCTAATGCCTCGCACATACTGTGCTCTACTAGTGGGCTGCATCTCCAGCCCATTTTTTAAAATTTTCTCTTTTGAGACAGAATCTTGCTAAATTACACAAGCTGCCTCTGGCCTTGAATTTGCGAACCTCCGGCTTTAGCTTCCTGATTAGCTAGAATTACAAAAACCCACCACCGAGCTTGACTACACATTGAATTTTTGTTGGCTGCATTATTTTTAGTGAATATAGCATTTGATAACTTTTGAGACTTTATGCTTTTTCATAACTTGTTAACATCAAACACCTTATATTAACTTCTTACTGTGTAAGCTGAGGATCTTGCCTACATTCATGTCATGCTTCCCTACATTCACCTGGTTATGCTTGCCTACATTTACCTCTTATATTCCCTGTAACTTCATATTTTTATAGTTTATCAATGCTTATAATTCTTAAACTATATTGAAATAATTCAGATTTTGTATATAAATCCACTTCAAATACAGCAAACTACAAATCGCATTTATAAAACTGAGGATACTTCAAGGGAATGCTCTGCAGAGCCGCAGTATGGCTGCACTAGGGGGAAATGGAGCCCCACACTTCTCCCCCGCCCCCGGTCAGGGGCTAATGGAGCCATACCAAGACCTGACTGCAAAAGGGTCCCCCATCAGCCCTTTGTTCCATGTTCCTTTCTTGCTTTGAAGTACCTCTTTGAAAATTTTTCTACATGGACAGAGCAGTAACTCCTCTCAAATCCACGCAAGCACCAAATGTCAGTTTTGCCTTCTTTGAATTCTCCTCCTCTTTGTCCTCATATTCCCCTTTTCCTTCATATTTGACGGGTAATTTGTTCAATATCCCTCATCCCTCAATACTTTGGTGGTTTGATTCCACTGCTTCTAACAGCACGTGCAGTTAATAAGTATTTTTTTATTTTTTGGTTGCTAATCTATCTTGTTTCTCTGAAAGCTCTTTGGATCTTCTTCTAAGAATTATTTCATTAATTCTCTCTCCAGATCAACTTTTTTCAAATATTTTCCAGACACCATATCTTCTTGACTCTTTGAGAATCCTACTTGAGAATTTTTAAAATTACAATCTGTTCTTTGAATTATTAGTTTCCTCCAGGGTAAGTTATTCTGTATTCTCTCTGTCTTACTCTTTTTGTTATTGTTGTTTTAGGCTTTCTTTTTCTTTTTCTCTGATGACTTCCCTTGTATGTATGGTGCCCTCTGGTTTTCTGTGTTCCTTGATGAGGGGCAGACCATGTTGACTCATGCAAAAAGCTCTGAAGGCATCTGTAACAGAGCTCCTTCTTCAGTGAGAGTGCTGACCACAAGTTCTCTAATGAGAACACAGCGTTGAATACCTGGGAAGCCTGGAGCTGTTCATCAAAGAATCATCCTTCTCAAGTGGACCCTTTCAACTAGTACATGAGATCATAGAGAAAATGAAGCAGGGACTGGAGGGAAAATGGTTGGCATCTGTTCATTTTCTCGGTTATTTGATAACTTCCTGATACCCAGACCCTGGATTCTGTTCTAGACATGCTTCATTCTCCTGTCTTTCCTGTGAGCTACACCATTTCACTGAATCTCTTCTCTGCATACATTAGTCAGAATCAGTTTTTGTTCCTTATATAAAAAGAACCTTAGCTGGTACAGGTGGAAAGGAAAACTGACATTTGTTAAGTTAACGCTATGCCAGGCACTTTACATTTTTGTATTTACTCATCACAACCCTTTGGAATACCTATAATTACTATTATTTTATGAGGAAAGAAGCTCAGATGAGTACATTTATTAGCTTGACCGAGATGCCACAGAAAGTGCCAAAATTCAAGTCAGACTGACACCCAAACATATGATTTCCCCTCCACTCTGAAGTGTTCATGGAACATTAAGGATGCAGGCCTAGCTGCAGTTAAGAGTATGTGATGAATATTGGATGAGAGATTTAAGGATAGGAAAGCCAAGAAGAGGAATTTAGACTCAGTGTGCTAAAAAAAAGGGAAAAAGAAAGAAAAAAAGAAAGAAAGAAAGGAAGAAAGAAAGAAAAAGAGAGAGAATATATCACAATCTTATTTCTTAATAGTGGAGTGGCGTAGGAAATCAGAAGAGAATTTAAGAAAGATGATTATATGGCATGTGGAAGACTCATGCTAGAACAAGTAGATAAACTCAGAGGTGGTAGTAGTGATAAAAAGGCAAGGAATGGAGAGAAGGAGACAGTTTACAGAGGGATCTGGAAGGAAATTTCACAAGATTTTGTGACTAATGTACATTATAGGGGATGAGAAAAGATGAGCCAAAAACTGACTACAAGACTTCTAGCTCCAATAAGAAAAGCTGAATGAATAAATTAATTTTGCCTCCCTCTCCAAATCCCAAAGAAATGAACTAGGAGCATAAAACCAAGAATGAATGCATAGGAGAGCTACAATGTAGAGTTACAAAGAAAAGAACTGAGAGTCTATAGAATTTGAGATTCTCTGGAAGACATTAAGAAGAATGAAATAAGCTGGGCATGGCAATGTACATCTATAAACCAAGGACTCGCGAGGCTGAGACAGGAGGATCATGAGTTTGAGGCCAGCCTGAAGTACATAGCAAGATCATGTCAACAACAGCAACAACAAACCAAACAAACAAAAATACAAAAAGAGAGTGAGAATGATAGAGAAGCCAAACTTGCTAAGCAGCCTGTAACCAAACAAGCAAAGAAGAACAGCAACTGAGCAAGAAAACAGGATTTATCCGAACAGCCACCCTTTCCCACTCCCAAGCTTAATGCAGCAAGAGTTAGGAGTGAAGCAGGAATGAAGGGACTGTAAAGTCCTCCACTGAGGAGAACAGAATGTGGCTATTTCTGGAGGCTCATCTCTGGTCCACGACTTCATTCAGCCTGGACCACTTAGCAAATTTTCAACAGAACTTGCCATAAAAGCCGTCTGCTTACAGTCGTAGGCCTAGAGAGATAATGAAAACAGTTTCTTCACTACTATTGGTCCAAACCAATGAGTACAAACTTAGAGAAAATATAGTACATCATTCACAGTTGTGGAGTATATTAGGGCAATAGTGCATGTAACTTTATACAAAATTAATTTGAAGATACACAAAAATGCAAAATTTTATTTTAAATTTAATAAAAAGGATTCTTTTAAATTTAATAAAAAGGTTGAAGAATAAACCTGCTTGGATAAGTAGGCATATAGGAAATGAAAGGCTTATTAAAGATCTGTCCTAAAACAAAAAGACTCAAGTAGATTAAAATGATTCCCAATAAACTTCCAAGGGGAAAACAATACTCAACTATTTTAACTTCTCCCCAAATTGAGGAGGAAATATAGAAATCCTCCTAATTATGATTGTAGCATATCCTGATGCAAAAACCTGATATTGTTTCACCTTTGCTACATTGCACTTAAGAATATGAATCAGCATCCTAAGT
>VMDO01003993.1:122440-133295 GCA_007922755.1 Pedetes capensis | reverse complement strand
CCATCCATTTTGCTGCGAATGACCCTATTTCATTTTTCTTGATTGCTGAATAGTATTCCATTGTGTATATATACCATAGTTTTTTAATCCATTCTTCTGTTGAAGGGCACTTTGGTTGATTCCATATCTTTGCTATTGTGAAAAGCGCTGCATTGAACATGGAGATGCAGGTGTCTCTGTGGTATGATGACTCATCTCCTTTGGGTAAATTCCCAATAGTGTTATAAGAAGGAAATATTTCTAAAGACCACCTTAGGATTATAAATTGGAGAAATGACTTTTTTCCACCTTGTGTCAAAATTTGAGACACTCCATATTTTTTTCCACGTGTAGTTTTTTTTCTATCACTTTTAATGAAGATAAAACGGTATGTCAGATTTATGAAGAGTATGTACTATTAAAGTAATCACCATAAGTAATTCCTAGGCTTTATTTCCAAACTGTATACCAAAGATGCTATTAAAACTAAAGGTTCACTATTCAATAAATAAACAAACAAACAAACGAGTAAGAACTATGATTAAGCAGTTTTCTGAAATAAAACTCTTAAGGTGAATGGAAATGTAGGTCAAACTAACAGTAGTCAGCTTCAGCTAAAGTATTAATAGAATATAGCAATCTGACAACTTAGAGAAAATCTGAAACTTTCTGAGTTTTTTTTTGGGTTTTTTTGCAGTGTTTGGAATGGAACCCAGGGCCTTGAACATATTAAGCATGTACTCTACCACTGAACCATACCCCAGCCCAGAAAACATGTTATATTTAATATAGTGGTAATGCTCATCACTGGTTAAAAAATATTTCCCTTAAGTTATAAAACATAAAATTTGGGAAGTAAATTTATTTTTAAGAATTAGTTGATATATAGCATATGTTATACCAACGAAGACAACAAAGGACTTTTACACATTAAGATGTCAGAGACTGTTAGGCCTGCTTCATTGGTTAAGGTAACCGTTAGTTTTGCACCTTAAAGGTAGGCCTCTGAGAAACGCTTCATTGTGGCTAAAACCTGCCATTAATTCCATTGTAAATCAGTAATTTCCATTTTGTTTTGATGGTTCTGATGTTTTTCTCTCTGAAAAGGAACTATGAAAATATGATTAATAAAGTCAGCCGGTAGATTTAATTTTGTTTTTGATGGAAATATTTCCTCCTATAAATTTTAATGGCTATCAGTCTAATTGCAGAGATTATTTACCGTAACTAGACCTATCTCCTGAGAGTCAATTTAAAGCAATTCCATTATAATCCAGATAACTAATCAAAAAGAATGTCATGGAACAATATAAAAAATGACTATAGGGTCGCTATGAGTCGGATACCAACTCAACGGCACCTAACAACAACATATGAAAGTAAATTCAGATCTTTGTTATTCCTACATCCCACCCCCTAGATAAGTCAGAACATACTATGTGGCTTTTTCATTGTCTTTGAGGTTCTTGTTTATGACTGCCTCAAAGGCGAAACTACACTCAGCACTTCTTACCTGTGGGCTCTGGATCTGCAGGGTCAGTCACTCACGCATTGAAAGGATTTGGAAAAAATTCCATCTATACTGAACATGTACAGACTTCTTTCAGGTCACTGTTCTCTAAGCAATATAATGTAACAACTACTTACATAGCATTTATATCGTATTAGATTTTATAAATAATCTAGAATTTATTTATTCAGTGCTGGGGCGCAAACCTAGGGCCTCTCACATCCTAGGGAAGTTTTCTACTACTGAGCTACATCCCCAGCCCTTAGAGATGATTTAAAGTATATGCGAGGATATGTGTAAATTATAAACAAACACTATACCATTAGCTCACTCCAGCCATTTCCATAATGTACAGCACATATATTTTAAAACATATTGTACACAATACAATATATAATTTCTATTTATTAATTAAAAATTAATTTCTTTCTGTATACAGAATACAGAATTCTTCAGACTTAACCTAAAATAGGTGGCCAGGACCCACAATTTATCCCAATGAAAGGTTGAAGAAGAATGAGAGACTAAGCAGAATTTATAACCAACTAACAAAATGCAAATAGTTGTTTGTAATCTCACTAATTCCACAGAACACTGTGGCTGCTGGGTGCTTTTTTTTTTTTTTTTTTTTTTTTTTTCCACTATTGTTATATATCTTTCCCAACACTTGACTGTATCCATTGAGGTCAATGCTCATTTGGTGGAGATATCCTACTGCCAAGAGAACACTGGATGCAGACAATATGGAACTTCCAGTGGTGATTTAGGTGTTTATCTCGGTAGAAATTAATTATACAGGAAAAAAACAAAAGTTATAATGGAAATTATTAAATCTAGTTTAACTGTTTTGGAGAGGGCAAGGCCAGAGGAAGAGAGTTATAACAAGGGGAAAAACCCACGTTAACACCCTCTTCAATAAAAATAATAAAAAAAGTAGATGTTAGATATGGCCGTAGTAATTTTAGTGAGCTAATCATCATGTGCATTTCTTCACATTCTCTTTTTATGTTGAGAATCCTTTAAAATCTCTTAAACGCTCAGTAATTTTTAAGAACCCAATAATTGTTAACTACATTCTAGAATTTTAATTGTTAATGAATTAAAGGAAGCAGATCATACAGAACAGAATGTAATTTTCAAGTAATTAGGTGAAAAATATTGAAGAAAGGTAATTCTCATTTTAGACTTTCATTATGATTGACAAACTTTAAAAAAACTTGTATACCAAATACGCTTTCATAGAATTCTAGTAGTATTTTGAGTGAGTGTAGTGAATGAATGAATGGATATTACTATAAGTACCTAAATTGTTTAACTGTATTTGGATAGTTCTAATATAAGAGCATTTATTAATGTCATTATATCTCAGACCGAGATTATTTTCCTTACAAGCCTAAATTTTTCCTGCTGTTTATTCTTTTTCCATTACATACTTGTTCATTATATACAGTAGTTATTTTTCAATGCTTCTAATATAAACAAGAATTTAAAAATTATATTTAAAGAAATCTGGTTATAAACTAATGAACTCTGAGTGGCAGAGTAAGGATGTACATTGGCTAACCTCTTAATAAACACCCACAGGTTTTGGGTCCTGCTCCCAGGTGGTGTTCCTTCTTAGACAACTTGACAGAAGAATTAGAAGAGAATCCAGAGAGCACAGTTTATGATGATTATAAATTTGTCACCAAGAAAGACCTTGAAAATCTAGGTAAAAAAAAATATATAATGAAGTTATTTTGTTTCCACTTGTTTTTTGAACTTTGATTATTAGAATTGGTGGAGCCATGTTTTGTTTGACTTTCCAAATCTTCCCTTTCTATCAAATCAGGTATTAAATACACTATAAATTGACAAATCATAATCTCTTTTTAGGGAACGTTTTAGGTAAATTCAGCCTACTGAAGCTTTTTGTACCTTACATGAGAAGTAATTTCTTTTAGCATACTAGCTGTGTAGAGGATTGCAGTGATTGGCTAGATGTGGTGGTGCACACCTGTAATCCCACCACTTAGGAGGCTGAGGCAGAAGGATCAAAGTGAGTTCAAGGACAGCCTGGTCTACATAGCAAGTTCCAGGACGACCTGGGCTACACAGAGAGACCCTATCTTAAAATGCAACAACAAGAAAAGAGCGGGGGATTCTTTTAAATTTGGTTCTTTTTCTTTCTTTTTTTGGGGGGGATGAAGCAGTAATTTTTTCCAAGTACTGTTTCAGTGAGTGTAGTAAGTTTTTGAGAGTATAATAAAAGTTTGCTTATGATAACATTTTGAAAATATCTCAGAGACTGCAAGTAAGTGGTTTTTGGTTCCCTTAGATTTCTTCATAAAAGACTTAATCCAAAACTGAGAACTCAAATCTTGAAATATAGAAGTCTCTTAATACTGGTTAAGCATTCTAATCTAAAATCTGACGTGTGCGAAAATCCAAAAATTTGGGGGGAAAGGGTAGTTTTTTGAGACAGGTTCTCACTGTATTACCCAAGCTGGCCTCTAACTCGGGGTCTTCCTGTGTCTGCTTCCTGACTGCTGGGATTTTGGGTGTGTGCCACACCGAGCTCCAAAACATTTTGAGCACTGATGTGACTCTCAGAAAAGTTTCAGATTTTGGAGGATTGGTTTTTCAGATTAGGGATGGTCACCTGCTGTGTAAGTCAGCTTTCTATTACTGTCACAAATATCAGAGTTAATCAACTTATAAAGAGAAAAGATTTATTTTGGCTCACAATTTTAGAGGTTGTGGTCCATGCTCGGGCAAACCCATGGCTTTTAGGCCTATGGTGGGGCAGTACATCATGGTGGGAACTCATGACACAAAAGAGGAAGAGGAGGGGCATAGGATCCCACAGTCTGCTTTAAGGCCATGCCCCAAATAACCTAAAGACCTCTCTCTAGGCCCTGTCTCTTAAAGGGTCCATTGCTTCCCAGTAGCATTATCCTGGGGACCTAGCTTTTAACACATGGCCCTTTGTAGAATAATCACTATCCAAACTGCAGCAACCAATAAAGTCTGTGCAAATATTCCAAAACCCCCCAAATTCTGAGATCTGAAATACTAGTGGTCCCAGACATTTTAGATGAGGGATATTTTACTGTAGTTACTTCATGTTTAAAGGTCATAAACCAAGAAATATCGTCTAAGAATAGCAAACACTTCCATAGGGCTTACCATGTGCCTGGCAACATTCTAAGTATTTTTATCTATCACCCATTTACTCCTCACAACTCCATAGACTGAGTACTGTTATAATTCCTTTTTTCTTTTTTTTTTTTTTTTTTTTTTTGCAGTACTGGGTGTTGGACCCAGGGCCTCGCGCTTGCATGCTCTGCAAGTGCTGGACCACTGAGCTGCACCCCCCAGCCCATTTTTTACTTTTTGAGACAGGGTCTTGCTAAGTTATGCAGACTGCCTCTGGTCTCGAACTTGCTATCCTCCTGCCTCCACCTCCTGAGCCGCTGGGATTACAGGCATGCACCACCGCACCCAGTGGTATAATTCCATTTTATAGATAAGGAAACTGAGGCATAGGAAGGTTGAAAATAATTTACCAAAGGCTTCAAAGATCATATACTAGAGAGTTGAGACTAAAACTTAAGGTCCATGCTCTGTACCTGAGCTATTCTACTCCCTTCTAAAAGAACATATTTGTCCCATCTGCTCAGCATTCATTTGTAGGACAGAGCAAGGAGATTTTGCTGATCTTATTTGTCATTAGCAAAGGACTACATAGTAAATTATCAGGAGGCGAATACATCGAGAAGCCACACTCCACGAGTCTGGGCAATGTGGTTGTCTTTGGAACAAGTAGTTGAGTATTAATAGAACCCTGTGATAATTACATTAGTTGAGCAACTTTATTTTTAACCTATGTTTCATAGCACAGTTGATCCAGACAGAATTACTTCCTACTAGTTGTCACCCTGGGTTAAAGTTAGGAAAGGTGTGTGTCAGGGCTGTATCCTTCCACTATTCCTCTTCAATCTCTGTGCTAACCAAATAATCTGAGAAGCTGGACTTCAGGAAGAACATGGCATCAGGATGGGAGGAAGAGTCATTAACAATCTGTTATGCAGATGACACAACCGTACTTGTTGAAAGTGAAGAGGATTTGGAACATTTAGTGATGAAGATCAAAGAACATAGCCTTCAGTATGGATTGTGTCTCAACATGGAGAAAGAGAAATCCTTACAACTGGGTCAGTAAGCAACTTCATAATAAATGGAGAAAAGATTTGCTTTACTTGGTTCTATAATCAACACTCATGGAAGTAGCAGTCAAGAAATCAAAAGACACATTGCACTGGGAAAAGCTGTTGCAAAAGACCTCTTTAAAGTGCTAAAAAATGAAGATGTCACATTGAAGATGAAGGTGCACCTGATTCATGCCGTATTTTCAGTCACATCATATAGTTTTGAAAGCTGGACAATGAATAAGGGAGACAGGAGAAGAACTTTTGATGCTTTTGAATTGTGGTGCTGGAGATGAATATTGAATTTACCATGGACTTCCCAAAGAACCAACAGATCCATCCTAGACAAAGTGCAACCAGAGTGCTTCTTCAAAGCAAGGGTAGCTAGACTGCGTCTTAACATATTTTGGACATGTGCATAAGGGATCAATCCCTAAGGAAGGACATCACGTTTGGGAGAGTGGCAGGTGAATGAAAAAAAAGTCCCTCAACTAGGTAGCTTGACACAGTGGCTGCAACATTGGGCTTACACATAAAAAAGATCGTGTGCATAGCAGAGCATCAGGGAGTGTATCATTCTGTTGCACATAGGGTCAGACCCAACTCAACTGCACCTAAGAACAAGTTACCACCTAAATACTTACTTAACTTTTTATGTATTTAAAAAGAAAGAAACTGTAGTCAGCCTTTAAAAGATGACAAATGACAGTGGGCGAGTTCTAACTGAGGTGCTTTCTGGAATGTCTCCAACAGTTTTTTTTATAATATACTTATGTCACAGTTATCTGCATCCTTAAATTGAAAGAAAAAAGTCATTATTATTTTGTGGTTGTTTTTTTTTTAAGCTTCTATCTTTAATGCATTTTGTGTACTTTGTCAGCTTCCTTACTATGTTTACCTTGAGTGAGGAAAGCAACTAGTTATATAAGTTTAGGTCCATTTTGTTAAAATGTAATTATACTGCGTATTTCAAAACCTGTAGAGAGCTAGGTGTGGTGGCACAGGTCTATAAGTCAAGCATTTGGAAGGCTGAAATAGGATTGCAAGTTCAAGGACAGCCTGAACTGCATAGTGAAACCCTGTCTCAAAAGCCAATAAACAAACCTGTAGAAATACTCTTGGGAGGCTGAGACAGGAAGATCATAAATTTGAGGCTGCCTGGGCTACGTAGTGAGATATTGTCTCAAAATACACACACACACACACACACACACACACACACACACACACACACAGAGTCAACGGAAGAATATGAGTTAAACAAGAAAGCATCTTTATGCTTAGAGCACAATATCATCATACACCATAAATCTCCAGAGTCGCAGTGGGGAACGAGGCACTCTCACTCACTGTACTTTTCCTTAGATCCCTTAGGACTAGGGTTTTGTGGCGCTAGCTTTCACGGTACAGGTCCTGTACCGTAAGAGAAGTTTTATACATTTAATATAAATCAAGGAAACAATTATAATTATTTTTGCCATCATTGACAAATATCTTTTTAAGTTGGTAATCAGACCAATTCTTCGAGGAAAGATTAGAGAACAAGCACATGCAGGCACATAAATTTAACTGGCTATGCATTGGTCCATTTCATCCTGGCTCAGTACTCTCCTGGTAAGATTTTACTGTGGAGGTCCAAGCTCTGTAGTTTCACTAACCCAGCGAATTCTAGGAAGGTAGCTTTCTGTCCAAGTTCTAAAATTACTTTGAGAGATTATGCTAAGTTTAAGTTTGCCTTTTTAGATTGTCCTGTAATGTATGCTGTTTTGTACTACTCTGTGGCGTTTGCCAAGAACCCAATTTTCAGGTCTAGATGGGTGTGTATACACCCATGTAGAATATGGAAATCAGAGGACTGTATTCACTTAGTCACTTTTGACGTGAGTGTGTCAAATGTGGTCGTACTTTGAAGATAGTCTCATAAAGGTTTTCTCTGAATATTTGCAATTAATAATTTCTGCCACATGACAGAGAGTTCTTATGTGTCCTGTAAATGTGAACATTCCTGTATGTTCCTATTCTAAATGTAATATATTAGGAAACCCTGTGAAAGGTGTTGCTTAAAGCAAAGTTCCCAAACACTGATTGAACTTTTCATTAGTCCATGATGAAGTGGGTATATAAATAATGTAGCTCTCACTGTGCATAAGGTTGTTTATATATGAGAGCATAAATTTACCAGCTGTTCCTTCTTGGGAAGACTCTGTCCTTTCTACATAACTACTGTGCCATTGTCCTTTGTTTTTGGAAATGATGTAAGATAGGTTTCTCCTCTCCTTCCCATTCTTACTTGGTAGTATAAAGTTGGCAACGTACTGTTGATCCCCAATATTACTTTCTAGATTAAACTTTGTAGAATCCCCAAAACTGAGAACCACTAGCACAAGGAACCCTTTTTATCAGTTTGTCATAGTTCATAAAGAGCTTTTCATCATCATTTTTATGTTTAGTATAACATTTAAGATAAGTAAGGATGGTATTAACAAAGTAGATTAAATTTTCTCCATAGATGTTCAAGGTTAGTAATTCTAATCCTTAGATTTTTTACTCTGTAGTAAAATCTTATTATAATCAAATTGTTGCCCAAGAAAAACTTAAATGTTTGATTTCATAAGGACCTTCCCTCTTCTGATTAATTTTCCCCAGGGCTCACACATCTCATTGGATCACCTTTTCTCCGGGCATATATGCATGGATTTTTCATGGATATAAGACTCTATCACAAGGTAAATACAAAACTACCATTATGTCAGGTAACTGATGATAGATGCTTTTGCTCTATACGCACTTTCATAATACTAATGGGGTCTGTCTGTTCCTTGGTGTAATAGTGTAATTTTATTAATTTTTTTGTTTTGAAAAGGTGAAATTGATGGTAAATCCGTTTGCTTATGAAGAATATAGGAAAGATAAAATTCGACAGAAGATAGAAGAAACACGTGCTCAGAGAGTGCAATTAAAGGTAAATATTGCACTCATCATTGAATTTACCAGAGGAAAATAGTTAATTTTCATTTTGTGTATTATTCGAAAGAAATCTGCCATCTTATTCCTGGTTTTCTGTCTTCAGTTAACATCTTTTACTTACTTTTCTGGTATATTTTGTCGTGAGAGTGGATGGTAATGGTGTTCGAAATAATCTAGAGTAACTGATACTGTCATCAGGACTAAAACATCTGATGGCATTTTCAAATGGGTTTTTAGTTTAGAAATGTTCGGGCTCTGTATTTGCCATTTCTTACTGACACACCCAGGTTCTCAGGCTCTCTGGACAAGCTCTGTCAGGAACAAACAGTCCCAGGCATGTTGCTAGAGAGAGTTTAACATAAATAACTGTCACCCAGATACTAGAGCATGAGAAAGGCCAAATCAGTGAGGGGTGGCTGAGAGGGGCGGTAACTGCAGGAAGTAGTGCCACCTCAGGGCTGGGCAGCAGGTAGAGGGGCCATGATGAGCACCCAGACTTCTGAGGAGAGAGTGCAGGCTGATGCTCTTGGGACATAATGAGAATAGTCCTACAGAGTCCCCGCACTGCTGCTGGAGCCAACTGTTGCTTCTGAAGCAGAGGACTGTTGCTATGTGATACCAGCTTGGACAGTGGACCCACAGAGAAGACCTTCCTGATTGCCTGTTCCTGCCTTCCAGCCTCTCTGTGTCCTATTGGTTAAGTTCCATCACCAAGGGATACAAATGTTTATGATACAGCATTGATCTATAGATACAGATATAGATATAGATACAGATATAGATACAGATAGATACAGATACAGATAGATACAGATAGATACAGATATAGATATATGTATATGTTGTTTCAGTACAAAAGACCAGGGACTATTTCCTGAACTTACCTCAATCTTTTTCCATTTCCAGACTATTTCTTCAAAAGTTTTAAGAGCAGTGAATCTGTGTGTGTGTGTGTGTGTGTGTGTGTGTGTGTGTGTGTGTGTGTGTTTTGACAGGAGAGACTGGAATGTGGGGGTTTTTGTCCCCATTCTTTGTACTATCTGTCACAGTTGTGCTTTACTTAATATACTGTGGAACATAAAATACTAAATGGAAGAGGGAAGTAGCTAGTTTATAGCTTTACCTGAAGAGTTGTCAGACTCAAATCTAGAAAACTCTAAAAATTTGCCATCTGGGAGCAGCAAACAGTGCAGAGAGCATTATTAATAGCATTTTATTAGTTCCTCACAACTCCAGCTGAGGCTACAATTCCAAGCCTTCTGGCCTCCTGTTGATCAGAAAGAGGCTTGGGCCCTCTGTGGCTGAAATAGGCCAAACACATCACCCCCGCATCTTGTGTCTTCATGTGCTGGGAAGAGGCATGGGGAGGGTGTGCCCCCAGCAGCAGGTCGTTTTTGTGCCGTGTGGTCCAGGATAGCATCCCATATGTCCCCACTGTTTCCTACTACAAATAATAATGAATTAAAAAATAAGAATTAACCATCTCCTGTTTGTGAAATTATACTGTTTACAGAGCTATTAACTTTTAATGTTAAAACATGTGTCTTACTGTAGCTTTTTCCCCCTCTTTACTAGAAATTGCCAAAAGTTAACAAAGAGCTGGCACTTAAATTAATTGAAGAAGAAGAAGAGAAACAAAAATCTGCATGGAAAAAGAAAGTTAAGGTAAGGTTTCCTAAGGCAGTAAGTTTCCTCTGTATTTTTTAGACAATGTGTGTCATTTTATATTATGTATTTTTCTTGCAAGATAGTATTTGCTCAATATGGGCAGTTTAGAAAGTAGAAAAAAATATCAAGAAGAATACCACCCATGTAATTCTACCCAGGGAAAAGCAGCATTAACACTTTAATTTCATTTCTGTTTTATTTCTCTTAAAGTTATAAAGTATACTAGTAAAATAACCTTGTATATGTTAAAATAGCTATTCTGGGTCTATAAAATAATGTAGGTATTTTCCCATTTCATTAAAAATTCTTTGTAAATATTTTTAATGGCTACATATTCTGTCTTATGAATGTGTTGTTGTTGTTCGGTGCCAGGGGAGTCAGTGACTCATAATAACGACCCTCATAGGGTTTCCAATGGCTGATTGTTTCAGGATGGCTTCAGGGATGTATTATAACATCCTTCTCCCATTGTTAAATATTTAGATTGTTTATTGCTTTTCATTTTTTCTTTTCTTCTTTTTCTTTTTTTTTTTTTTTTCTT